>PVKS010002443.1:0-118328 GCA_004027875.1 Aplodontia rufa
AAATAAAAGGAGGATAGAGAGGAATGGTGATCAAATGAAAAATTTTAGAGTAGGCTTTCTTTCTTTTGTGTAGAAACCAGATGTAAGAGGACTCAGAACCAATGAGAGCAGAGATATAAAGAACTTGTACAATTTTAGGTATCTTTGGAAAGTACTACAAGAGGAACAGAAGGAAGGTGTTTTTTGTAAAATATATATATTTTACTATATATATATATATAGAGAGAGAGAGAGAGAAAGAACACAAACAAGCAAAGCAAACCAAGAATCAATTATTTGTAAATATTTTTGGTCCATGCATCTAGTAGTATAACCAGGGTTATGCTTACCCTTGATTACTGAGACAGGAAACAGATATTTTCAAAGATGACATGCTAATTTTTATAAGTTAAATTTGATGTGATCATCAGTATGATAAAGATAGATGCATTTATGTGCCAAGAATTAAGAAAAAATTTTAGCAGAAAATAAGAATGTGATAGTTGATGGCAAATAAATGGTAGTCAAAAGCAACATGCAGGAAAGGAGGACCCAGGATGAAGCTCTGGTCTGACAACATTAAGAGGGAAGAGGAAGTGGAGGAGGAAAAAAAAAAGAAGGGATGAGATTGAGCTCTCAGTAAGGTAGGGAAAAAATGCTAAAGCAGTCACAATTACTACTAATAAATCAATTATATTGAAGAAGGAATATTTGACACTAGTTTTGGCAATGTAGACATGATTAGTGAAATTTACGTGCCACTCTAGAAAGGAAATATTGGTTGAATTTGATTTAGGGGAAAATAGAAAGTGTAAAGATTTGCAAATGAAGTGTTCCCAAGGACTCCTGCATTGAAGGCTGGGTCTTCATGCAGCAATGTTCAGAGATAGGACCTTAAAAATGGTAGCATCTTTAGGGCTTTGATTTCATCAGTGGATTCAGATGACCCTGTTGGAGGTGATGGAGACTCTAATGGGTGGGGAGTAGTAGGAGGAACTTAGTCAGCGAGGATTTCATCTGGAAGGGCATTTCTTGTCCTGAGTCCATTCCTCTTTCTCAGCTGCCCAGAGGTAAACAGCTTTACCCTGCCATGCCTGTCCACCATGACCATCTGCCTCACCAGGCCCAGAATGAATGGAGCAGCCAGTGACTGAAAACTCTAACATTGGGAGCCCAAGTAAATCTTTCCACGTAGAAGATGTTGTTCAAGTATTCATTATGACGATGCAAAGTTGACTAAGACTTTAGAGATGGCGAGCTTAGACAATTCCTGTGTACGAGTTTTGCTGTAATAGCGGAGGTTTAAGGAAAAGATTTAGAGTTTCAAGATGAGATAATAACACAATATTTTTATGATAAGGAAAATTGACCAGAGATAGAAAATAATTGGTGATTTAGAAGAGAGACCAAAGTATTCCTGACACTATATATGTTAAATAGGCAAAAGGTGAAAGAAGAAAAAAAGCTAAGAAAACCAGAAATTGTTAAATTTAAGGTCATAGATGATCCATCTGTAGAAAATGCAAGAATAATGTCTGTACATACATAGGTATGAAGGTCTAGTGGGAATCTGTAGATTCTTTTGTTATTGCTTCTATTTTGATGGTGAAGGAGAAATAAGGTTACCATGTGCGAGTGGATGGATGTGAATATATAGGATTTTTGGTGATGATGAAATAGGTATGGAGTTGTTGAGTGGATAAGAAGGGAAAAGACTGAACAAACTAAAATAGTGTCTTTGGTATTCTAATGCACCCTTCTGAACATTGATATATTGAGTCAAATTGATACAAATCAACATGATCAGGTTTTGCTATCAAGTCACTTTTAACTGCACATTTTTATGTGTGAAATGGATGAATACTTAAGGAAAACCCAGGTTTTAGATTATATGGTCATCTTATCCAAGAGAAAAACTTACATCAATTTGCCAAACAAGTTTTTTTCCCTGCTTACCAGAGAGCTATTTCCATATTATTGCAAGATTCAATGACACAGTAGTTGTCCAAATGATGATCCCCCTTTGATATCTCACAGGGGCCCTAGGTGATGGTAATTTATCCTGCTTAAGTGCACCTATACAGATAATATGCTTTCTTTTCTTTTCTAATTACTCCTTATTAGTTATATATAACATTAGGATTCACTTTGACAAAAATCTTAAAACCCTGGATTGTAATTTGTTCTAATTCAGTCCCCAGTATTTCCCTTTTACCTCCCCTCTTCCTTTTCCCTTCTCTCTACTCTACTGATTTTTCTACCATTTACTTACAGTTTCTTTTCTTTTTTATTTTTTGATTAGTGCCTTGTAGGTGCACATGATGTTGAGATTCACAGTGGTATATTCATATATGTACCTAGAAAACTTAGATAAGATGTTCTTTCCTAAGCCCATCCCTTTGCACTCCCCTTCAATGCTCTTTGTCCTCTGCATTGATCTTTCTTCTATTTTATACCCCTCCCCTTATTTTGGATAAGATTCCACATATTAGAGAAAACATTTGAGCTTTGACTTTTGGGGACTTACTCCACTTAGCACGAAAGTCCACAGTTCCATCCATTATATTATGCAAATTCCATAGTATAATTCTTCTTTGTGGCTGAGTGATACTCCATTGTGCACATGAACAAAATTTTCATTATCCATTCATCCCATCAACAAATAAATATATATGTTTTTATTTTAAAATACTAATGTTTTAGTGAAAGAATAGAAGAAAAATATTGCTTAAAATAACTGTACTTACTTTTTGTATGTTTCTTTTCAGAAAATTTTGTGGAAATAGACATATTTCAATGACAGTGTTTTCTTGCCATTTACAATGATAAGTGTTCACTTAACAAAATTACATAATGTACTTGACATTGACTTATTTAAAAATTCTAAAAAATTAATGATTCCTTCTTTCATAAAATACATTTACTTAGTTTACTCAATACCTCTGCCTCACTAGTTTCCACTCTTATATCCTAGATGGCACAGAAAGTCATTTATGACACATAAACTTATTTCTCTAATCATAGTTCTTCTCTGGGCTCAAAATTCATAAGTTCTTCTTAATTTTACTTTCTCCCTTGTTTTTACTTGTGTATCTAAAAGAAATTCAACCACAATGTCTCCAAAGATCTTTTATCAACTCTTTCTTCAAAACATATCTCTGTCTGGCCCAGCTTACTCCTCCCTGACTTTTGGGTGGCAGGAAATTGTACCACTATTCACCCAGGTACTAATTTCCAGCTTTGGAATGTTTGATTTTACTCTTTCAACCACTCTCATGCATCATCAAATACAGCTGGCTACCTGGAGGGTACAGCCTGAATTGCACGATCTCCTATTTCAGTAGTTCTCTACTTCTTATCTGAAGTGAAATTTTTCAAATCTATAACTCACCTACGGGTTCTTACGGAGCTTAGAATAAGGTTTAAACTCCTACCTCGCCTTATATCAATTGACTTCTCATGACCTTTCCAAATTAATCTCTCATCCCTCTTTCCACTGCGCATTTCATGTTAGATCAAATTACTTCGCAGTTCCTCAAGCATGCTAAGCCATTTATACCTTCCACGGAGCTTTACTCTTGAGATTTTCTTCACCAGAAAATTGTTTTATTAGATCTTCTACTGTCTCATGTAAGTATTTTTCAAATGATACCTTCTCAAGGATGTCATTCATAACTTTTCAAAAGTAAATTCTTAATGATCTTATTAATCTCTCCCATCACTGATCTTTATATACTTCTTTTCTTTGAGTCGTCATTTTGCTCTGAGATCCCAAAGGAAAGAGAGATTTATTATCTTAACACATACAGACACATTTCCCTTCCATTGGTGTTACTTCTATTTATTGCCAACCACTCATCTAATAAAGCTTTTATTAGTTCAGGAAGCCTATTTTCCTTGTTCATTTTTGCATTATTAATGCTTAAATAATGTTTATCACACAGTAAATATTTTTTAAATTTTGATTGAAAGACAGAAAACATAGTTAAAGGGGAGAAGAGTGGTGAAGCAAAGAAAGAAAGAAATGTCTTACAAAACTGAATCCCAGAGTATGCTAATATGCTTTTAATGTCCAGCTTATTTTCAAAATTACTCTTTTGAAAAAGCTTGAAAAACAAAATGAAAGTGCTTTTTGCTAAATTATCAGAGGAGGATTATCTGAAAAAATTGAAAATGATCATCTAACTTTTAATTCATTTAGTTTTGTGCCTTTAATTTATGAATTTTCCTTTTAGATGCATTTAATCTCCTTACCACTTTGTTAAGGTGATATATGATTATTAACAAGTAAATACTCTCTCATTCTGATTGTCTTTTGCCAATTTAAATTTATTATTCCATTAAAATTCTCATCACCTGTGTAAGGTGCTAGAGGTACTGAAGATGAGAAAGACAGTGCCTAGACACCACGAGACAGTGGGACAGCTATTCTAGTTTAACTTGATTGCATTGAGAGATGCCTGAGATTAAGAGACTTCTGCATGTGCCAAGGGGGGTGTTTTCAGAGATGACTGGCATGTGGGACAGCAAGTGGCTAGTAGAGACCCTCTGTGAATGTGGGAAACACTGTGCAATAGGTTGGAAGCCCAGATGAAATAAAAGTCAGAAAAGTGGGAGCCAGAGGTTGCAAGCTTGGTTCCAGAGCAGGCATATCCATTGCTGCTGCCATCCCTGGAAATCATAGATTCCATCTCCTTCAGTCCTGTAATGTGGCCTCTCATCATTCATTCTCCAGGGATTTCCCAGACCTTCAGTCTTGTTTGGAGCTACACCACTGATCCCTTTTGCTCTTGGCTTCAGCTCCTTGAACTAAGTAGCTGCTTGTTCCTTTAGCTGTCCAGCCTGCAGCCAGTCCTTGTGACATAATCTAGCTTCTGATGATGTAAGTAAATCTAATAGATCCTCCTCTATAATTACACATATACACATCCTGCTGCTTCTGTTCCTCTAGAGAACCCTGAAAAATACACACCAAATATATTGTCATAACGCAAGAGTGGATTTCTTGACTGCTGAAATTTGGACAATGTCAGAGTGTGTTTTGAATAGTGATTGCAAAAAGCATCACTTAAGGTTCTTTTCATGGGACAAATTAATGGAGACATGGATAATGTTAATATTAAGAACACAATAACTAACCACTCAACACTATGACAAATGGAGGCTGGTTCAACTTCAACTCTTGGACAGGTCTGGCCTTGATTACCTGTTTCTACTACTGTCATTTCGTAAATCCATGAGTGCCTTTATTACAAAGTTTGGTATGAGTTCTCAGAAGATGGCAGCCCTGTGTCATATGCTTCATGAATATATTTCCACTAACATATTGAATATTTTATCATAATTAATCTTAGTAAAAAATCAGTTAAATAATATATCATTTATTAATGTGAAATTGTTCCATCTAATATAAAATTCAAAGAACATGGTAAATGAAGCAATTTTTAGAATTAAGCAATCTACTAAAATGGTACATAAATTCTGTTCAAAGGAATTTTATAATTTCAATCATATATGTTATATATTATCAAGAATGCTTAACTTACTTGAAAACAAAATTGCAGACACATTTACAATGAATTTGGAATTTGATATTCAAAACTGACTCAGAACAATTAGTGGTCCCTGGTTATTTTTAGCAGTTATTGCTTTATAAATGCTTTAGAATATTGTTTTTTGAAAGTATTACAAAAATAGTAAAAGAGGGCTGGAGTAGTGGCTGAGGGGTTGGAGTGCTTGCCTGGCATGTTCAAGGACCTGGGTTTGAATCTCAGCACCACATACACAACTATTTTTTGGAGAACCCACAACCAGATGAATAAATAAAATTGATTCTCTCTTTCTCTCTCTCTTACTCTCTCCCTCTCTCTTCACAAAATAAATTAAAAAAGCAATAGAAACCAATTTTTGCATTGATTAGACACATTCCAATAGTTTAAGATAAATACCTACATTTCCTCTGGCAAAAAAAGAAAATTGAATCCTTGTTTTCTTTCCACCTTTCAGTATGGAAATGTGACAGTAAATGTAGATCTTGCTGACAAGATAGCCCCAACTTCTGCAGACAATAAGCCTGCATTTGAAGAGCCCATCCTTATTATCTGTTACTCTAGTTTTCTTTTCATTTCAGAGAACATAGTATTTTCTCTTCTGTTGAAAAGTCATTATAATTAGTTGTTCCTATTATCAAGTATGAAAAGATCACTACATTTATTATAGCATGTCATTTGAATATATTTATAAAAGTGCATATATATATACACCCAACATACACACACACACACACACACACACACACACATATCTGTGAAAGCAATTCTTTTTAGAGGGAAGAATTCTGAAATATATTGGGATTATTAGCAAGATGAACAGAGTGTGTCCGGCATGGCTTACACTGGGTGAAGGCATGTGTTTCTGCTGTTGACACTGTTGAAGTTCAGCAAGAAACAGCACACATGATTTGCCTACAGATTCTTTCCTGGTGAGATGCTCCATCTAGTCCATGATATTAAATTTTCACACTGAAATTTTATTGATACCTCAGTGTCCCAGATGTCTTTTGATATGTCTTAGCTCACATACTAACAACTACTTTGAAAGATAAGGATCCATCATTTATAATTTGTAAGAAGTCCACTTCTTTTCTGTGGAAACTATGTTAGTACTTAAACTAAATGATAAGAGAAGGATTCATGGAAGAAAAGAGAGTTGAAGGGTTCTAGAACCTTCATGACAGGATTTGACTGTCAATGACCTCTTGTTCTTTTCTAAAGTCCCATTGTTGCCCATGAGCTTCTGCAGACCAGAACAAGAATGCTTTAGTCTCTGTCATGTAGTATTAATAATGATTCATCTCCTATGACATCTACCTACTAATAAATTGCATTTAAAGGCTGCACAGATCAAGCTCAAAAGTTCATTTTCAATATGACAGCCCTAATATCAGATATATTAGAATACTGAATATATACAATTCCTCAGTCAGAAAGCAGTTTCTGATATGGGACAATTATATATATGCCAAAAATATGAATGATAATTTTTGCAAAGCTTCAGTGTACTGTATCCTTCAAGGATTTTTTAGACTCATAGTGAATGCCTCTCTTTATCGCTTCTAATATCACCTATATTGAAGTTAATTTCATATGATATTAATATAAGCATTAGAACTTTCTTTAGGTTAATATTTGCATAGAATATTTTATATCCTTTGAACTGCAAATCATTTGTGTCTTTACATTTAAAGTGCATTTCATCAAAATTGGGTATGGATTATTTTCATATTAAAATTTGGATTAGGGGCTGGAGCAGTGCTCAGTGGTTATGGCGCTTGCCCAGGATGCGTGAGTATGAGTACACGAGTTCAAACCCTAGCACCATGTATCCAATATTGCAGAAATAATGGGATATGGAGTTCACACTTCTGATAGACTGGAAGAAAGGTGTTCACTGTCTCTGGCATGCTCAGATAACCACCATGTCTGTGGAGGTCACCTGAGAGTCACAGGTAGTCTAGACAACTTGGGTGGAGAACGATCCAACTTTAAGTTTTAAAAGTCTTTTACAATACCCATTTTAGTTATGTTATAGCTTCATAGCCTATAATTTTTTTTAAAAACTCAACTAAAATTTTGAAGTACTTAGAGAAGATATATACTATTTTAAAAATCCTTAAGAGTAAGATATTAGGGAAATTATAAAATAAAGAGAGTTATACAAAAAAATTAGGAAACATAAAAACTAAATAAGAATAATAAAGAAGTTAATTAGCAACTGAACCAAATATAAACAGGTACATAATTAAAGAAACTCCCCCTCAAACTATAGGTGGATAATAAAATAAAATACTGAAAAGCTAGGCACATCACCAATTTCTAAAGGAGATTTGCCAGTTCATGAAATTACAAGAAACTAACCAACCAAAGCCAATTAATAAAGTCTATTAAGATTTGTTTCAGGCAGATGATTTTAATGATTTTTACAAACTCATGATACATATGTAATGTTTTCTCACTCCCCAAATATGCAACACCTTCTAATGCTTCAATTCTTGCATTCAGACATTATTTCTAGTTGTATTCATATGCATTTATAAACTCTTCTTTATGGGGTTCACAAGTCATGAATTTTTTTTTCTTTACAAAAAATTTATATGGTTTAAACTCTATTAGATGAACAAAAGAAAAACATGAAATTGTTTAAATTGTTTAGTATAAACTATTTATCTGTTTAATTAAAGCATAAAATATTAAAAATAATTCATACATACATTTTTAAAATATAGACAACCATCCTTTTTAAAAAAATTTTCCAGGACTTTTAGACATTCATAGTAATAATAGGTATCTGCAAAAGAATAACTTAAAATATAGACAGAGGAGGATTTTCCAAAGAACTAAATAAAGTCATTGACAGTATTCATGTGGAAGTTGCTAAAAACTTTTGTAGCCTGGAGAATACTCTTTCCACACTGATTCCTGGTAGCCACCCAAATGTGCTCTTTCATTCTCTTATGGTTTGATAAGAACACAGCTAACAGAAAGCATATTTTGATCCCATTGGAAGATTTTTGTAAATTTATTTTCATTAGTGCATTATAGTTGTACATAATGATGGGATTTGTTGTCACATATTCCTAGATGCACACAATATAGCAATACAATTTGGTTAATACCTCCCCAACCCCACACCCGTCTCCCTCCTTCCTCCTGTCCCCGATCCCTTGCCTCTCTGCTGGGTCCTATATTGTCTTAAAAACCCCACGTACAATGTCATAATTCTTATACCTATGAAGAACATTTTTTCATATACACGACTATAGTATATACAGTGACAAACTTATTAATGATTGGAATGTACCTTGCTTTATCTCAGTTCCAAAATTTCCCAACTTCTCCTCCCTTCCTCCCATTTTTTACTTTTTTTTTTATCCATTCAACATAATCGTACATGTAGGAGGAAATCATTGCCACATATTCATGAACACAAGCATATTGACAGAGCAAGCCAAGGCTGGTGGTGCCAGTTCATGTTCTCCCCGCTTTGAGTTCCACCCGATCCCATGTTTCCCCTACTATACTCACATGTTAGTTGGGCTTCTAGTGAAAGTGGAAGGTTCTCCACTGGGTTGATAATCACCCTACTCCCTCCCTCCAGCTGCCTTGAGACCCTTCCTATTCCCTCCCCCCTTCCCTGTCCCCTTCCCTTCATCCCCCAACATCATATGTAAGGTTCCCTCTGCTCATGTAAAAATTTACCCATGTTGAGGTTATTATTAGCTTAGTCAACTATTAGTCTATTTCCAATTGTATTCTAGCTTCCACATATGAGAAAATACATTCAGTCCTTGAGTCTTTGGTTTGGGATATTTCACTTAGAATAACTTTTTTCCATCTCCATCCATTTGGCTGCAAATACTATGATGTCATTCTCTCTAATAGCAGAGTAGAATTCAATTGTATATATGTATCACAGTTTTGAATCCACTTGTCCAGTGAGGGCATCTGGGTTAGTTCCATAGTTTAACTATAGTAAATTGAGCTGCTAAAAACATTGATGAAGCTGTGTCTCTGTAATATGCCAATTCTAGCTCTTTTGGGAAAATACCCAGGAGTGGGATGGCTGGATCATAAGGTGGATACAACCCTAGTATTTTAAGGAGTCTCCATACTGCTTTCCAGAATGATTGTACGAGCTTGCAGTCCCACCAATAGTGTGAGAGTGTTTCTCTCTTGCCACAACCCCTCCAGCATTTGTCATTTGTTGGTATTCTTCATTTTTGCCAGTCTGACAGGAGTGAGGTGGAATCTCTGTGAAGTTATGATTTGCATTTGTCTGATTGCTAGTGATGTAGAACATTTCCTCATATTTTTATGGGCTTTTTGGACTTCCTCCATTGAGCGGTTTCTACTTATCTCCCTAGCCCATTTATTGATTGGATTATTTGTGGTTTGGGCTTTCAGTTTTTTGAGTTCTTTGTATGTTCTGGATATTAGCTCTCTGTCCCAGGTGTAGCATGCAAAGATTTTTTCCCATTCTATAAGTTCTCTCTTGACACTCTTGACTAATTCTTTAGCTATGCAGAAGCTTTTTAGTTTAATGGCATCCCATTCATTTATTCTTAGCTTTAATTTTTGCGTTATGGAAGATGTTTTGATCTGTAGTTGTTCTCTGTTATAGCATAATCTGTTTAAAAATTGATAGGTGAGTTTGGTTTCTGGTGTGTCCAGTTCTTCATATGAACTAAAATCCTACACTTTAATTAATAACTGTATTAATTTAATTAATTACTGGACCCCTGGGTAACCAAATGTACAAATTAATATAGTGCATTATAACTAGATTCAATATTAGAAAACAATGGATGATATCTATTATATAACTTATTTTTAATTTAGTTAATGTATAGTATAAGCTCAAGAAAACATCTTGTGAACATTCAATAAATGTTTATTTTTCCTACACAAGTATTCCTCATTTTTCCTTGGGATATTTTAAATTAATAATCTATAACATATAATAAAATAACCTAACATTCTTACTTCAAGTATTTTGTGAAAATTATAAATTGTAGAATCTAGACTATCAACCTCAATATTTAAACAACATTCTCATAGTGCATACAACTGTCCTAATCTTTGATAAGTTTCCATTCAAATTCTTTCAGTTTTAGACTATGGTGATTTTTATTTCAGAATTGTATTTCTTTGACATTTTTAGAGCTTTTTAAAAATCTAATCAACTTAAATCTGATTCTGGTTAAGAATGCAAGGAAAACATATAAATTTGATTTTTGTTTCCAAAATATTAATGCAAGTCTAATAGCAATAACAGAATACGATTAATGAAATAACCACAATAATTTTAAAACATTATTTGAAATATTCATTTGACATTCAAATGTTGTGATTAGATGATAAAGTGGAAAATCTGCTGGTATGTAGAATTATTGCTTAATGGACTTGATATAGTTTGCTCTTTATAAACTTAGAAAATAATATAAAACCAGTTGAAAATATGTTTGATAAAAAGCTTTTGATTATATAAATTGTGAATGTTGAAATTTATTATTTTAGTTAAAATTAATATTAATTTAACATAAATTAAATTAGCAATTAGTTTTAAAATATTATTCTTTGGTCTATTTTTAAATTTACAATTGCTTTTCCTTTTCTTTTACCAGTTACTCTTTTAAGTAGTGAATTCTCCTATAACAAAGAAAACACCTTTAGAAATATCATTTGATGAAATGCTGCAATGCTAGTGTTAAAAAAAAAATTAAAACAACTAAACCCTGGTCACTTGGTAAGAAATTTCAAAAAACCTAATATTTTATCTGTCATTCCCTTCTGTTAAAAAGTAGCAAATCCACTTGCTGACTTTCATCACTATTTTACTATCATTATGCTTTCTAGTCCTAAATCATTCATAATTATTATTACAGACCGCATACTTGCTCACTGAATAGCAGTGTTTTATTATTAACCATAGTATAAGTTGAAGATTTGTGTTGTTATGAAAAATGTCTCTGGCTTCAAAAAGTTGGGTCTCATAAAAGTAATATTAAAAGACAAAATGCTTTACAGTCTTTTCTTTCTTGATAATCTGAATTAAGGAAGCTGTAACTAATGTAATATCAACCATGGAAAAATCTGTAATGAGAATGTATTCTTGAGCTTCAACTTATGTATTTGTGAATTATAGAATTTAGTTACAGGCAAGGGTGACTGTCTCTCTCTTAAATCATACTGCTAACCTCTACAGCTACAGCCGCAGGATAACAAATATGGCTATCACTAAGTAGAACGCTGGCAATAATGGCCTTATCTGAGAAGATTTATTAGAATGACTGTCTGTAAGGCAGTGTTCAGCAGCCCTGCCATTGGATGCTGCGTGATAAGCTACACAAACACACTTGTGTCTTATACACACCTTGTGCACTCAGACAGGAACCGTCTGTATGTAAATACGCAAGGTATTTACCTAGGAAAATAGAGGAAACATGATACAGATTTTCACTTGGCCCACACCTCCTTGCCCACATGTTTTGAAATGTGTTTTTTATCTATTATGCTTTTTCTCTTTTTAAATTCATTTGTAAGTTATAATTAAGAACTAAATACAAACACCTGAAATTTTCCTTATGAATACATACCTTCTTTGCATATTTTTCTTGAATTAATTTTAAACAGAACTCCATAGATAAAATTATTCTCATCAAGTCATTGTTCGTAATGCATATTCCAATGAATTCAAACTCTTGTGAATATAGCTCTCCCTTGGTCTTCCACATCCTTTCTCCAATCTTGCTAGTCCTGCTCCTGATCCCAGACACTAACTTGTGTGTGTCTTATCATTAGACTCCCAGGCCCTGTGTCTTCTAGTTGAATTCCACTAGTGTCAAACCTTAGTAGGAAACCTGAGGATGAAGGAGAGATAGGTCAGGAAAATTCTCAGGCTTCCTCTAGGAAGTTCACCACAGGATGGCTTTGCTCCTTGATGGAAGGTAAATAAACTCAAAGCTATTTCTTTCCTGTTCCGATAACTTCGCCCTCTTTCATTTCCTCATTTCTGCTGCAGGAAGAGTCTGCAGTTATACCTGAGTTTCCACAACTCCTCACTGGCCCTTTGCAATTAATTCTTGTGTAAGTAAAACCTCTTAAAATTATCCTACGTTGACTACATCACCTGTCTCCACTTGGGATGCTGATTCATAGCATAAATATTTTATGTAGGATGCTCATGAGGATTCATCAATATACTGAAAATCTTTGACAATATAAGAGTCATCTAATGACTATGTCAATGCAACCAGCTGATAAAATGTTAGCAACTGCTGGAATGTATTTATTCAATTCTCAGGAGAAGCTCCACTACAAAGCACAAAGCTCTGAAAAGTGACTTGAATTTATCTCTGATAGACATAGCATTCTTCAGAGTTACTTCCAAATTAGTAGGATTTATGCAAAAGGAAACATTTATCAGATGCCGGAAGATCATCATCTA
Source organism: Aplodontia rufa (assembly GCA_004027875.1). Classification (NCBI taxonomy): domain Eukaryota; kingdom Metazoa; phylum Chordata; class Mammalia; order Rodentia; family Aplodontiidae; genus Aplodontia; species Aplodontia rufa. Next base: position 12,985 of record PVKS010002443.1, read on the forward strand.
AGGTCAAGAGTTCTAAATAACCCAAGAGGAACACATTTGGAAAATGAGTTTAAACAGATATTTTTCATTAATTGTTACATTCCCTTTATTCAGAAAAAAAGAATGAGGTTACCCTAGCTTCCAATTTCTATTTAATTGCTTTAACTAATAGGATTAGTTTTAGTTGTTATTACAAAAGATGAACAAGGCAATACTAAAAAAAGCAAAAATGAAAGTGTTTAAAATCCATGGCATAGCTGGACAGAGTGACTTCTGTGCTCCCAGCTACTCAGGAACTGAAGCAGTACAATTTCCTGAACCCAAAGATTTTGAGGCCAGCCTGGGCAACATAATGAGACTAAGTTTCTAACAAACAAACAAATAAGCAGTAATAAACATTTCACTTCATCTTCATGAAATATGTTGCAGTGACCACGTAATGGAATTATCAAAACTTTGGTGAAAAACTAAATTACGTTGAAAGAATGTTAAGTATTTCAGTTGTAATGTAAGTATAATATTTATTTTTTAGTTAGCTACATTTTCCAAACAGACCTTTTAACTGAATTCATAGCTTGATTTTTTAAATTTGTTTTATTTTTTGCATAATAAGTCTTTTTCTTGTGATATTTTAGAATTATGAGAGTTTCACCATATGTAACCTCATTAATAATGGAAGTGCATCTGTAGACATATTTACACCCACATATTAAAAAAACTCATAACACAGTGACTTTGTTATGTGAACTAATAAGACTTAGCCCATAATACAGAGTTTCAAGATCTGCTTCCAGGAAGGTCTAATAAATAAAGGTTCTTAAAAGTTCATTTAATATGTATATATGCATATATGTATGCATATTATATTCACTTTTGTACGTTTCCAAATAATAGACACACACAGCAGTAATTATGTCATATAACTAACCCATTATAAGCTTGCTAAAATAACTATTCTGAGCACTTGTTATGCATGATAATCTTAAAATAGAGATTTAAAAATATTTTCAGAGAGTCTTTAATAACATAGCTATTTTTCAAATTGACTGTTTTATGAATTGGAATTTAGAGGGTTTATACTGGAATGTCTTTATTCCTTTTCCTTGCCAATGTTGAAAAACAACAGATGCTTTAGTATCTCAATATATTTATAAGAATACAAGGTATATGCAGAACGACAGTTACAAATATCACATCTAACTCTAGTTTGGGGGATTTCTTTTATTATTAAGTGGAATCCTCTCCAGAATATAAAGCCTATGAAAACAATCAAACCAGTAAATTTATTCCAGAAAATACAATAGAGTTGATTCTCCAAAGAATGAAAAACTGAATCTTATGGACACTTTTAGCAGGTATTCAGGATCAATCATACCAGTTAGGTTGAAAGATTCTGTGTAAACATAAAATAAAAGTCTACCCGTTTGTGGTTGCACTCAGAAAACTGCTTATGTATTTGTCTAGTTTATTTTACCATGAACCTTTCTTTCTATCTCAACTTTCCTCCTATTTCAAACTCTTTTCCTCAGTAAAAGTTAGCAGTCAATACTGAAATCCACCTTCTGTATTTCTGAGTTTTAAAGTGTAATATAGAAACTACTGAGAAACTTAATTTGGATGTTTATCTGAAATTAATCCAAAATATTTATTTTTTCCCAGTGGGAGCAAATATTTTATTTATTTGGGCTATTCAACTTTAAAGATAGTAAGCCTCACTGTAGTATTTATATTACATAGAATTTTTTTGACCTGTGAATGGATAGGCAAACCTAATTTTTTAGCAATCCATGTTCAGGTATATAATCCTTTCCTCAAAAATAACTCAGGGCATAGAAAGCAGGGAATGAAGGAGGAAGAAAGTAAAATAAAATGAAGGAAGGAGCAGAGGGAGGAGAAAAGGGGAATGGGAAAGGATAAAAGAGCTTTGTTTCTGGTGAAATGAATTCATTATCCCAGGATAAGTTATATGTGCAAAAATATGACCAACACACAGAAGATTTTTGTACTTCAATTTTAAGATTTTGTGACTCTACTGGGAAATCGAAAGCATGGCCCAATTAGTTGAATGCTTGGTTTATTTGTCATCCTCTGTGTACTTACATTCTGCTTGCTAATTCAGGGTAAAGAAGCAAATCTGAATTTTTTTCCCATCTCAAGAAGTCAGCAAAGGATATTTCTACATGCAGCCAGCAATCAACAAAAATGAGCTGACATTCAAAGCCCTGGAAAAACACCTTTCCAGGTCCATTGCTTGTTTCAATCAATAGCCGGACAGATTCTATTGTTCTGCCACAGTTTTTCACTTTGCCTTTGAGATATATTTTAATTGTGCCATGGAACATTATCTTAAGCTGTTTTCTCTGCCGTTTTGAAGAAGAATACTCAATATTTGATACAGAAGAGAAAAGTGTCTGCTAAAGCAATGAACAAGTAAATGATAAGGTTTGTAGATGAGTTTTCTAATATCAAAGGATGAGTAGTTAACTGAGCTGATGTTTGTGAAAGAATCTAAAGCCTACCAAAAAAAAAATCATCCTGGTCAGAGCCTTTTTTCCTACACTGAGTTGAACAAATCAGACAGGGTTCTCTGTCAGGGGTTTGAGGTTTACAGCGCCCTCTAGCAGAATTGCAAGAACTGCACCTCTGAGCTAAGGAGTTATTTTCAAAGGTTGTGTCTGTGAGGCCATCCTGTCTGACACTACATTCCTTCCCTCCCAGCACTCCTAATTTTTCTTCTTTGCTTTCTTCTTTACCCTCAGTTTTATGAGCATATGTATGGAATCTCTCTCTCTCTCTCTCTCTTTCTCACTCTCTCCTTCCCTTTCCCATCTCTATCCTTCATTTGCAGTCTCTAGTAGAAAACCTAAACTCTCAATAAAAATTCAGTAAATGAATAACTATATCTGGGTAGGCACAATATAAAATATAGTTATCTATATTTATATAGAATATGTGTATAATATAGAATTTATAAATTTCTGCATTTCTTCCTCTCGATGTTGTTAATGCCTTTACATCACTCTGCCCGAACAAAGGATCCCAAGATCTCGTTTAATTAGCTAAACAAGGGTTTATCATTTTCACACATTCAATACCTGATGCAGGGATGTAGGAAGCTCTGTCCTCACAGTCACAGGGGCAGATGGGGGATCTTGAGCAGCTCACAGTATTTCCTTTAAAACACGGAGCCAGTTGCTACATCTTGCATGGTGTGCTACAAAGGAAGAGTCCCAATTCCTGATCCATTCCTTTCCATAGCTAAGGTAACAAAGCTGCTTTTGCATCTAGTGCTTTCTCCGCCTGGAATATCTTCCCCCAAATTTAATCAACTTTGGAAATAGCTTTTTAGACTTACAATTGTGAATGAGGCACAGAGAAAGAAAAGGCTCCCCATCTGGTGCAGCCTGCAGTGTCATTCCCCTTCAACGGCCCAATGATCCAGGGCAGGTTGTCCTATTTCAGGTTTCTATGGCAGATACACAATCAGTATGGATTCCTTCAAATTACTGACAGGAGTATCATAGATCCTTAGGCTATGGGGCAATTTTGGAGATTAATGTAGTCTTCTTTAGGAAATCATTCCCCCTTTTAAAAAATAGAAATCAGCCAACCACTGGCACCTTATAAAGACCCAGTACTATGGGATGCTGGAAATCCAGGATCCTGAGTTCTTACCACACTAGAAATATAATCCCTGTATATAAATTGATGATAACAAGAGATGGGGTGCCGAGTAGTTCTGAAGGAATGAGTTAGGCAATTGCCTGCGAATCCTGAGAATCAACTTCTGCCTCAATATTTCGTGTTTTTTTTATTTTATTTTTTTATTTCTATGATCTCATAGAATTAACCAGCAGAAGCTAAATGAAGAAATAAATCAAAACAAATATGTTGTTCCATGTGTACTGAAATCTTTGCTCTCCTCGTCTTGTCATTTTACTTAGTTTGTGATAGTTGATTTTGCATGTTAGCCTTTAAGCAGCGTATCAAAGAAATTGGTACTGAGTTCAGTAGGTAAAATGCTGTCCAGTAGGAGGATCGAAAATGCTGGAGCTGCTATGTTTGAGGCCTTACATGTAGACAGAAGAGCGTGTAGGTTGATGAAGGGCATGGCCACATAAAATGCTGCCAGCTCAGGACCATTCTGTCACGTTTACCTTGTTTCCTTTGTCAAAAGAGAAGGAACTTGAAAATGCATTTCCTGAAAACCGTATAAAATTCCATAATGGATCTTTCAATGAAAGACCTAGAAGAAAAAGACAATGAGCCCTCATTCCTCACCAATATCTTAGGGAGACAGTTGAAGTCCTAAGCTGAGGCTCCGGGGTTCTTTGAGAGAATTCATTCTGGTGGTGGAGGTGTATGGGACGATTTGTGGCAGTCGCCCCACAATTCTTATGGCATATCTTTTGCAAAAGAAGAATAAAGATAAGTACTAGTTTATAAAGCGTGGGCTGAATAGTAATTATTTAAAAATTATAAATGCAAATATATCATGTATATTTAAGTGGAAATAAATAATTCACCTTTAATTATTAAAAAAAAATCTTAAGCATTTAAACATGTCTGTATAGCCAGATTATAACTGGAATTTAGTCTAATGTTTATAAACGTAAAAATACAATTAGCAAATCTGTTAATTAAGCTAAAATCCATAATATAGCTAATTGTCTCTAACGTAATTAAAGCCCCCCAAATACACCAGAACAGGTGAAGTAAAGCAAAATCAAGAGCATTTTGACTCTTGGGATCACATAACATATGTAGATCTGACATTTTTGTGGAGCCCATGACGTCTCTCTTTCAAAAAGAAAATTATGGTAATTTTGTCAAAAAAATTCTTAAATCATAGAACAATGACTTGTATTATAATCAAAATATAAAACAGACCAATGCAGTTGAAGAGCTCACTATTTATGTTTTATTGGCATTCTGCATAAAAATTTAAATGTATAAGCCTATTCAGGTGCACATACTACGTCTACATTCATATTCACTCTATTCACTTATAAAAAATAGCAATTCATTTTAGAATACTTTGGAATCCTTCAGTTTTTTTCTTCTTGACTTAATGATATTTTAATATTTTTAAAAAATATGTAACATATTTAAAAGACATGTGTAGCATGTTAGATTATTAAACACGTTTTTATAAACAACTACATAAAATTGGTGGAAAATGTAGACAAATGATGCAGAACAATCTTTACATCTTCATAAAATCTACTAAAGTAATGAAAATTGGTTATTCCTTGGTACAAATAAACTATCACATAATTTTAAAAGGAAACACATAATAAACATCATTATTAATATTTGGAATTAAAAACTAAAAAGAGCTAAATTCAGTGTAAAAATAGACACCATCGTGCCTAAAGTCTGGCCTTCTTTCTTGAGATGGCATGTTTTGGAAAATGACTGCGAAAATATTCATTTTTGGATTCCATCGAAGTGGTCAAAGAGATAGTGACTGGAGGATGGAAACATTACCTTCATCTGCTAGCCAAGTACCCTGTAGCTTATTTTATGTTAAAAGAATATAAAGAAAACTTTTGCACAAATGGAAAGGGCAAGCCCTGAAGAGTGATGGAATTTGGAATCCCCGGGTACCGCTGGTGATGAGACATCTTTGGCAGAATTGAGCGGAAAAGAGAGCTCAGCCAAGGTACGGAGAGATTGCTTTTGTTTCCTTGTTTTCTTCCCAGCTATTTCTATGTAGTTAATTTTTTATGCGTTATCATTATGAGATTACTTAATCTTTCCGTGAGTTAGTTTATTCATCTGTGAAGCAGGCAGCAGTGGGAACAGGAACTTGTGAGGTGCACAGCCTAGAAGGGGAAGGTCCCAGGGTGGAGCTCTTCCTGGGGCTGTGGAATCCCCAAGGTCACCATGAAGGACACAGTGTAGTAACAGAAGATACGACTGAAAGAAACCCATTGCAAACCTCATTTAACAAGGTTCTAGGTAAAAACAAATATAAAAGGGGAGAGAAAAACTCAGTGCAACAGAGGAAAGTTTAGCCTCTTACATCTACAGCCAGAGTGAACTTTGAACATAGCTTGATCGTAGCCAGAGTAGCATAAACCCTCACTGAAGATGATATGCTTTCCTCTTTCTTTCGGGTTCCACCAAAAATTTCCATTACATACCAGAAAGCAAAAAGTATATTTCAAAAGGACAAACAAAGGAAAGAAGCAAGATGGAGAAAGGGCATCCACTGGAATTATCAAGCTTGGAATTTAATATTTCTTTTCTTTTCTTTTCTTATTTTTTTAGAGATAAGAACAGTGGAAAAAAAGAATCAATTTTATTCTGTTGCTTTGACATTTCTTTGTGTACTTGGTGTTGGGGTTCGAGCCTGCATCCTTGCACATGCCAGGCAGGCACCATAACCAAACACCGAGCCACAGCTCCAGCCCTAATATACTATATCTAATGGAAAAAGTGAACAACATGAAAAAGCATTGCTAATGTAAAGCAGAGAAAGAAAAACTCTTAACATAAGAAGGAAATGTTATAAATACAGTACAACAGAAACAAAGAATAATTAATATTACTTCAGTTACAAAACTAACAGGCTTTATAGTCTTGCAAGAAGTTTGTAAATGTCTGAGAATTTAATATTTGTTCTAAATGTCAGTTTTATTTTGAAATAAAATCAAAATTAAGAGTGACATGGATTTCAGAATTTTTTGTTTCTAAGTCTTAAAGTTACTAGTCAATGTTATTTCTTGTTATATATGCATGCACACATATATACGCATACATATGTATACATATGCATACATATGTGTATATATATATGCATAAGATTTTTTTTTCTTTTCTAAATGTTAATAATTTGATTTGGTTTTAATTTTGAATTTAAAAAGTCTATCTGGCTCTGTAAGTACATGAAAAAAGGTCCCCATGCCAAAATTGTGATTAACTTTATAGACTCAGGGGAATTATGGAAATGTATCATGCAAAATGCCTACTTGCCAAAATTATTCCATGACCTTGTGCTTCGGAAGAGTTTTAAATAATTCAGTGATGTATTGAATGAATAAATTTGTGTTGCTTGTTACTTTAAACAGTCAAGCATTCCCTTTTGCTTGCCATTTTTAATAAAGCCTAGTTTTCTAATATTCATGAAATATTGCATTTCAATTAAATTACATTGGTTTTGAGAAAATAGTTTGCCCTAAGCTGTTTCGTGTTGACACTTACTGTCATTTACTTTTTCTTTGGTATAATGCCCAAGGAAGCTTTGAGTACAACTAATGCAAAGTCCTGTCAGTCTTTAATGAGATACTTTTTGATCATGTATAACACAATGTGTCCGAGGAAAAGAAAAACAAACCCAAACAATATTTTGTTCATGAAGGAAACAAGATGCAAAAATTTGCAGAGTTTGAAAATAAACTTTGCCTACTTTAGCGGAACTTATATAATCACCTTAATTTCAAGCATATGCATGTAAAATATCCCCCAAAGTTTTTCTTTGCTTCTCACCCACATTACCAGTCTTCATGGGGCATAAACAGATGGACAAAGAGGTCAAAAAGATATTTGGATTATTTGACTAATTTAAGTTCTAAAACCATTCATTCTCTTGCAGCTGTTACTCAATAGCCTGTCAGATCTGTCCAGCATTTCATGACATTGTTTCAAATAGTTTTTATTTATCTCAGATTATTTTTTCCTGAATCAGGACATTTGTTGTGAAAATAAGAAGAAATAAAACCTCTAAAAATAGAAATAACAACAATAATAATTCCAGTTACTAGCTCTGTTACTTTCAACCTTATCCTTTATTTAATTATAATACAAATGCTTAGTGAACTGGGCTTATTCTATCAAAGAATATTTTCAGTCAATATAAGGTATAATGAAATAATAATTGCCATATTATTAAATAAAAGCAATGTGCTATTGAAATGCATGGTGCTTCATACTTGAAATACCATGAATTAATATTATCTACATATTAATAAGTAATTTGCAGTTTAATTTTTTTCTATATGACACCATTGCATTTCATGGCTTTGGATCATTTCACATTAAAATTGTTGGCATTTTCATAACAAAATATCCCTTTCAGGTGTAGTCCCATTTACCTAAGATCTTTTCTAGGATGACAGGTGGTTTCAAAGCTACTGGGATTTGATGCCACAAAAGAATTCTCAATCTGCTCAATGGCAGAGGGTTAGAAAAAGACAGTCAGAATCCGCCATAAGAATTTTGGAAAGTCTTTTCATTTTTCCAAAAAGCAAGAAAAGTACAGTATTCATTTATTCTCTCTGATTCACTTGTTCTACACTGTAGCAGTCATTCAAATTAAAATCACTTCAGTAGCTCAAACTCACAAGCTGCCACTCATTTTATTTTGCAAGTTAATTATAGACTAATCTACAATCGTATATTCAAATATAGCGAACATACTATCTGTATAAGAATTCTTAATTTCCCCCTGCCTGATTTTTGGAAACATTATCTCATTCACTGAGTAAGACATTTTCCTCAGCTCTTCAGAAAGAAGATTCATCTCTTGTCCAGCCATCTCAATGGGTCAATGCGCAGACTTCTAAGGTGGCCCTTGAGAGTCCTTCCCTGGGGTGTATATGCTCTGTTTAGTTTCCTCTTTTTGAGTCTCCAGAAAACTGTTAAATATATTGGAACTGCTTCATTACTGCCTCATATGGCAAAACTAATAGTCCAATCACCCTCATGGTAATGTTACAAAGACAACTTTCTATCATAGTAGAAAAGAGAGAGACTCTTGCTGACTTGGAAGAAGTAAGGTGCTACATGTGGGGAAGTCAAGGAGCTGGGAGCTGAGAGAAATCCCCAGAGGACAGAAGAATATGAAGATTCCACACCTACAACCACAGTTCACCCAAGTGAGTTGTAAGAACTGACTCTAGATGAGATTGTAGCTCCAGTGCAAACCTTGGCATTGGTCCAGTAAGACCATAAAACAAAGAGCCATGTAAGCCATGCAAAGTTTCCTTACTGTCATAAAAAGTGGCATAAATGTGTTACTCGTTTTTTTTTTTTTTGGCTTTCTTTTTTTTATTAGATGGAAATAGAGATACAATTGAGGGGGAAACAGGGCTAATGCCAAAATGTGTTACTCTTAAGTGCTCAGTTATACTGATCTGTTATGGTATGACAAAAAATTAATAAAATTATAAAACTTTTACAAATTTTGTATCTAAATTATCAATAATATGCATTATAAATACTATTGGCTAATATAAATATATATATATATGTATAAAGTGTGCATGTGTGTATAAGCACACATATGATAACATATAAATGTACACTTAACAACATGTGGACACACAGGAGAGATATATTGCCCTAAACAGAATATTTAAAATTGATCAGTGTTATATAGCTTGGTCAGAATTAAGGAAAAATAACTGCAAAAGAAAATAAATTGGATTTTGTAAAGGAATTGATTACCATCTTTTAACACGAGTTGATTACCATCTTCTAACACAGACATCAAATTTGCTAAATATATACATTTAAATTTCCACCATAACAAAATAAAAACATGAAATATTTAATGGAATTAAATACAGTTATTTCCAGCATTGCAATTATTAATTTTTAAAATAGTCTGAATGTTTTGAAATAATTCTATGGCAAAGGAAACTGATTAAATATAAATTCAAGCCAAAAAAGTGAAATTTTACTTAAGAAGAGCCCAATTTAAAAGTCAGTAGTTCTACCTGTTTGTCTAACTTTTGATTTTTAGAACCATAGATGTTACTAAATTAAAATCAAAGTTACAAAATAGCATACTTACAAATTCTCGAATAAGCTCTTTTATCACTTAAAATTAGAATTTTCAAAGAAGCAGAATAATTTCCACAGATTGTTGTAACATAGTGTTGTTTTCATTTAACATACACGATGTTTTTTTAGGTTTCATTTTACCTATATTGTACTTTTTGAAAGAATATTTTGGGAGGATGGCTTTTGTAAGATAATCTTTTATGTTATATATTTGCTGTTATTAAATATCTCTACCAGTATGCCTTGAAATCAAGCAATGGCTGGCCTATGGTTAAACTCTTATTTGCAAGTTGGTTTCTTTAGAAAAAAACACATTGTTGCTTTGCTAACTTCTTTAAGAAAATTCAAAATTCATACCCTTTCAAAAATGTCTAACTTTATTATTACTAAAAATGTGCTTAAATATATATTTCTGTAATTATTTATTTATTTATTTATTGCCCCAAAGAGAGAGGGACAGTGAGAAAAAAGGAGACAGAATCAATTTTATTTAATTTTTCATTGCTCCCATACTTTGTTGTGTGTATGACGTTGGAGTTCCAACTTGTGTCATTGCACATGCCAGGCAAGCACCCTAACTCCTGAGCCACCACTACAGCCCTTGCAATTTATGTTTTTAATTTAAATTTTTCTTTTATGGGTACTTTAATTTCTATGTATATATTTATCTGTGTAGATTAAATTCCTCTAATTAGTCTTTAAGAAGTTTGAATTGGGGTATCCTGCTTCCAGGAACCCCTCCGCCTTGCGGAGTCTCTGCTCTTCTTCCTAAATAAATCTTACTCCTTTTACTCCTCAAAAAAAAAAAAAAAAAAAAAAAAAAAAAGAAGTTTGAATTGCATTTCCCAATGCTAACTCTATAGAAATCCATTGGTATCCAAGTCATTCAACTATTATATGCGATTTATTAGACGTTGGGGAAAACATGAATTATTTTCTAATCAATGTGTCCGGCAATATTCCAAATACCTACTATATGTTTTGTTGTTATTACTTTATTTCAGTGAATGCCACCATTTTATAGAATTCAATATATATATACATATATATATATATATATGTATATATAAACACTCTAAAGGATCTTTCATCTTTTACCCCTGAATTTCCAAAGTCTATATATTCACATGGCAATTCATATTCAAGGTTAACTTTTCAAGCAATTACAAAACAATATTTCATGACCAAGCCAATGCTTCAGTTTTCTGAATAATGTGACTTATTTCTTCACATTTTAACTTAGAGAGCATAATTGATTATATTGAATATATTCACATAGTTAATTTGAAAATAATTACTTTTATCATTACTTTTACTAGCCTATCTAAAATGAATTTGAGGGGCTGGAGCAGTGGCTCGGTGGTTACAGCGCTTGCCTGCCATGCGCAAGTACACAGGTTCAAACCCCAGCACACACGTACACAACTGAGTGACAGAGCTACAAGGGCCATGTGGAAAACTCAATAAAAATTGATTTTCTCTATTTCTCTGTCTCTCTCTCTCTCTCACTGTCCTTCTCTTTTAAAACAATAAAAATAAGTAAATGGAATTAGAAAATGTCTCTGGACGCACTTTTCAAAATTATTTTGATAATGTTTTGGTAATATATCTGCTGCCTTTTTGTGGTTTCAGTGTTAAGTACCACATTTGGTCATTTACTGACTTCAGAAAGATACAATAATGATATTAAAGTAAACCATATGTCCCAATGGCTGGATAAATTGCAGCAACAGGACACTTTCTGTTTTTAATGATGGAGACATTGCTTATAAGCAAATATAAAATAATTTTAATAGAACCTTACAAAGTACAGAACACTATGGAATGTTAACAAGGAACACCTGAAATCATAGGGAAAAATATTTTTTGTTTTCTTTTTCCATTAGTGGGGGAAAAATGTGACCAAAATTCATCATCCTATCTTTTTCTGTGGGATGTAAGGGTAGTATTTTAGTATTATTTATTGATAATTCATCATCATTATTAAATAGTAGTCCTAGAAGCATGAGACTAATATTCCTTCAACTGACCATCTTTAACCAATACTCCTATTTCTACTTTGCTTTGTTAGTATGTTTAGACACAAATTATCTAGCATAATAATGATGATAGCAACGAATATAAACATGAAACCACAGCAACACACCAGAAGAGAGCAGCATGGATTATAACACACGAATTGGACGGGAGCAACGAGGAGCCTTGGTGTAGCTCTGTCTCCAAAGAGCTGTGAACCGCATCTTCTTTCATTCATTCCACATTCAATTTATCTGGAACTCGAATTTAGATGAACTGAATTTGTCTTGGAGAAATGTAAGAAAACTAGGAATTTTCTAATCAAATTTGTTGAGTTTTACTATTTCTTTTTTTTCTGATTCTTGTAAATATTATTTTTTAATATTTCAGATAGTGCAAAGATTATCCATTGATTTACTGTTTACATATCATATGAGTCTGCTGGAGTTTGGATTTTTTAAGTGTCTCCCAAAGGAACACTGTTGGTGAATGCTTGGTCTCCATGGTGGCGCTGTTTGAGGAGGTGGAATCTTTAGGTAGTGGGGCCTACTGGTTGGTCATCAGAGCAGTCATATGCTGACAACAGTGGGACCTCAGCCTCAGCTGCTCTTTCTGCTCTTTCTCTCTTTCTCCCTGGCCATGAGGTGAATGATTGTGCTCTATCAAAACCTCCCTGATGTTGTCCTACAGAACACTCTAAAAGCAATTCATCTAAACATTCATAAATTGGCCTCCACAACTGTGAGACAAAATAAACCTTCTCTTGTTATACATCATTCAGGTATTTGTTATAGTGATGGAAAACTGACTAATGCAACTCACAGTATTGTATGTGGAAGCATCCAAGAAATAGACTGCTAGTAGTCATACTCTGCGTGCCTTCAGTGAAATCCGGCTGAAAGATAGCACATTTTTACTGTACTACTTTCAAGTTCTTTGTAAGTTCCTTTCAAAGGAAGCTGTAAATTCAAAGAACTCTCAATGCCAAATACTCTCTTCTTAATTTGAGTAAGCAAATAATTGTAAGCACTAGGACTTACAATGTAAAAGAATTAGGTAGCCACCATTCTAACCTTATTCTTTTTTTTTTTTCTTTTCACTGGGGATTGAACCTAGAGGCACTTAACCACTGAGCCACATCCCTAGCCTTTTTATTATTATTATTGTATTTTATTTCGAGGAAGAGTCTCACTATTGCTTAGAGCCTTACTAAATTGCTAAGAACTTGTGATCCTCCTGTCTCAGTCTCCTGATCTGCTGGGGTTACAAGAATGCACCACCTGACCAGCTGCTTAATTCTATTCTTTAAATAGATCATTATTCTGAGTAGAGCAGAATGCTTTGAATATGAGCATATGATTAGTTGAGAATCTAGATTTGATTTTATGTTCTCTGGAAAGGGCTATTGATGCTTATTTGTTAGTGGAAAGCTTATGGAAATGTCTTTTGTATATCAAGAAACACACATAAATGTGCAAAGATACAACTCATACAAATACACTATTATCAGGGCTATGCTAATTTACTAAACGCATCAATAAGCAGCCGATGATGTACTATTTTAGTAAGCTTCTTCGCTGCTATGCCTAAAAGAACTGGCAAGAATAATTTTAGAGGAGGAAAAGTTTATTTGTGGTTTCAGAGGTCTCAGTCCATGGACAGCAGGGTCTTTCTTGGGCTTGAGGTAAGGCAGAACATCACAGCAGAAGAGTGTGGTGGAGGAAAATGGCTCAGGGTATTGAAAGAAGGAAGCAGAGGCAGTCAGCTCAGCTCACCAAACACATGCACCCAAGGACTCACTCCTCCAACCACAGCTTAGCTGCCTTCAATTGCTACCTACTTAATCTCTATAAGGGGATTAATTCGTTGATTGTGTTAAGGTGTTCATAACCCAATCTTTTCACATCTTATATTGTCTCACACATAAACTTTTGGGGGACACCTCACATCCAAACTGTAACATCTACTAATAGCATATTACCATTTGTTCTTTAACTATAGAGGGCAGAATCCGGCAAATGAATTGATTTGTTTGCTTATATATCTTTTGTTAAATATACTTGTTTGTTTGAAACATACTTTTTCACAAATTATAATGACTACTAATATCTAAAAGTAATTAGAAATATGGAATATTACAACTCATACTCAGATCTGGCATTTATTTTATTTCACAGAAGTTGCTATCTTGCAGGGAAAATTATTTACAGACTGAACAGTACTTTTGGCAGATATAGATTATGAAAATAATATTTTTGATAATTTAATATTCTGTTTAGAAAATACTTATAACCTTTAAGGATAAGTATGTATACTATAATTTGATTATTGCATACTTTTTGAAGAATGTTAGAAGTTTGTTTTATTCACCATGTGAAAACTGATTTTGTGCACAATGACAAATAATAATTAAGTGGCATTTGTTGAAGAAAAAATTTAACAAGGACACATCTTCCTGCCATCTACCCTGCATTTGACTTTTAAATTCTGAAATCTAAAAGTAATAGTTATTTACCTTTAATATCTGACACATAATAATGTTGAAAAATTAATTTATGTAGCAATTTCTTTTCTTTAAATATTATCAGGTGACATGAGGTTGAACTAGAAAAGAAAATTTGTGCCAACTTATCAACATTTAATTTATAAGTGATAAGTTTCACAAAAAGTAGAAAATAAAATTCTAATAAAATCAGCCATAATGGGTTTTGAATATCTAAATCTGTCCAAGGAACATTTCTTACAAAGCTAAGACTGAATAATTTCACCTGTACTATAAAAGCACAATGACCTTCTGACTATATTAATGTTACATCCTGTCTTTATTTAAGGTAGCTTGGTGTATTTTACTTCCTGTTCAAAATTCCAACCATTATTCATTTTTTTGTAAGTTTGAAAGTTACTAGATAAGTTTATATTCTTCCAGAGAGGAACTAACCACCTGGAACTGATGGTTGTGAAATCAGGCAATGCAAGTTGGGAATATTAAGACTGAACCTGTTAGATCATGGCTTCAGGAAACAATGATCCTGAAATTCAAGTTCACAGATGTAACATAGAAAGCTATTGATACTCCTAACAATTTACCTTACAGGCATATTTAGCAAGATATGAGTGTTCAGTTTGCATTGGTGTCTTTTAAAGCTGATTCTCTTACCAGAAAACAAGTTTACAGCTTCAAAATCAATAAGATGATAATTTCATGTGGAATAAAAGCCACAAATTGTCATCTTATATGTAAAATTAAAGTCAAGTTAGAACAAGCTATCTTCTCCATATTTCAAAATTGAAATAGTAACATATAATAAAGGAAAAAAGTCTGTTTTCAGTATGATTGCAATATCTGCAAAATATATGTGACAATTTATAAGACATAAACTTGATGTGCTTTTCCATTGTAAAGATTAATTAATAATAAATTAATATTCCAAAATGAAATGTAATTTATCTGCATAAAATGATTTCTTTTACTCTGAGGATCTAAAGTTTAAAAGGCAATTAATCATTCTAAACTCATTTCTGATCACAACCTTTGAACTCTGGAAGGACAATATTAAGGAATTTAGGATGACAAAACCCTTTTGACACTTGTTGAAGAAATACCATTTCTCCCCAGATTTTTTAATTCCTTATGATAGTTTCCCTTAAGAAAAGACCTAAATGAATAACCCAGTAGTCATCATCCAATTTCTCCCTGGATCCTGGATAACCCTGGCCTGGATAATCCCTGGCCTGGATAACCAGGCCAACAGGGGACCCCATTGTCTCAACTTCTGAGTCTTCATAACTTTGAACCACCAAGTTTAAGGTGAGGATCACTTTCTTGCTGCAGAGTACCCTGATTCTCACATCCCCCCAATTGGTTGAGTCCTTCAATGATACTTCCTAATCACCAGGTGTCTTTTTAGCCTTGATGAAAATGTATCTAATTAATTGTAGTATATGTACTTTTTATTGCTTTTCCACTAGTCCCATGATATCAGGGACTTCTTTCAACTTCTTTTTAAACTCTGTATCTATCACTAAAGCATTATTAATTATCATAGATTTTGGGGAGAATTGTTTGTTTGCTATAGGTTAAATGTATTTCTAGTGTTGACAGATTATGTATATATATTTTAATTATATGCATTTATTTGTATATATACATAGAGAGAGGTGGGGAGAGAAAGGGCAACCATTTCATCTATTTTTAGCTTACTTAAAAATTTTATTGCCAAATGAATTTCAAAAGCTGTTATAAATCTCTGGACTTACTGGCTTAATCTTGACTTCTCTTTGAAGATGAAGTAGCTATGCCATCAAGATTCATGTCATTGGAAACATGTAGTACCTATGAATTACTATTCCTTACTACAAAACAGAATTCAGCTTTTTAATTCCCAGCAGCCCTGCTCCCACTGCTTAGCTTAGCCTGAAAATTTCCCATTTGCAAACCTCTTGTCAAGAACTCTTACACTGAATATCACTGCCTCAGACCTGCCCTGGACCTGCCCAAGGGTTGAACGTTCCTTCTGTTACTTCCGCTCTGTCTTGTTTACAGCTTGTTTATCCTGTTATAGAGGTTATGCTGCAGGATTGCAGCTCTACGAGCATGTCCTCTTCCTGTATTACAATTGCTATATTAAAAACGCTGTTTTTTGTTAATACAACATGAATCTCTCATTTAGTTGTAAAGACTTTGCTACTAAATATTTTGAAGGAATAAAAATATAATATAGACCAATTTTATGAAGTGAAATATGAACAGTATTCATCTTTTCTACTAGTGTGCTTTTGAATCTCATGATTTACTTATTATTAATGATGGCAAATCATCTTAAGATTTAATTATAGATAGTGAATACCAATATGTTTTCAATGTGTGCTCCTCTACAATGTTAGATGATAATGAATACTCATTCAAGATTTTTTGTTTTACCGTCTGCTATATCTAAGTAGTTTATTGGAAAAAATAATGAATGAATGACCCCTTACAGAGGAGAGTAACATAATGAAGA
This sequence comes from Aplodontia rufa, assembly GCA_004027875.1. NCBI lineage: Eukaryota > Metazoa > Chordata > Mammalia > Rodentia > Aplodontiidae > Aplodontia > Aplodontia rufa. The sequence continues at coordinate 29,772 of PVKS010002443.1, forward strand.
ACTTGACCTAGATCACGCAAACCTCGTGGTAAGGTAAGGGTGAAGATATTCCATCCTGTCCTCCTGCTTCTCAGGAAGCAGCTTCACTTGATATCTACCAAATTGATCAGAGGCTCAGCAGACATACAAGATGAAATCATATACTGCGGTTCTGCCTCCGTATGTGGACTTGGTGTGATTTATGTTACCTGCAGTCTGAGTACTTCTGTACTCTTTTAGAAGTAAGTAGCTGGAATCATGCTGGATGGCAGGGCACTTGCTTGCTCTCACATGTTGCCATAGATGTCTCCCCTCATGCATTGTCTGCCTACACCCTACTTCTCTCTACATCACACCTTGGCCGCTTCCGTTCCTCCCTCTAAGGAGCTTTTACTTAGGTCTCTGCTGACATTTTTCTCTACAATGTTTTAAATAGAAATGCCTCCACAGAAACACCATTCTATATTCAAATAAAAGAATGAACTATTTTTCCAATTCATGCTTTAAACTATCAGAAGGAAGACATTCCTATGGTTTAAAAGTACAATGTTGGGTATTCAAGTTAAGGAGCTGTTTATATGATTACAGTGGACATGAGACTTGTTTAGTGTACACCAATCCAGGTGATGAAAATCCTTGTTGAATCTTGCTTCAGACTTGACTGAGGTTTGGACATTTAGCTGATGTCCACCCGTCTTTGGCTGTGGTTGTCTACTGAGTGGCAGGGGCACAGAAGACAATTCCTAGTTCTCATGATCCTCCTACCAGCTGGTTTGTCACCTCACGGGTGTGAAGTTGGCTGCTCAAGGGTGTGATGCTGTGGGTTGAATGCTTCTATTATGTGTAATGGTTCAGAATGCAGGCTCTAGAGTGTGCCTATGATGGGTGTTAATTACCATGAACCTGCTCCAAACTACTGAATCCTTTTCACACTAGTGAAGATTCTGGTGGCTGTCTGCGAGTTCAGAAAATCTAGTTAATGATTTCCCATGGGCGATCTGTGGTGCAGAATTATTGTCCCAGCTGATGTGACTCTCTGAGGTATGGGAGTGAAAGTGCTGTTTGTATTATGACATTATTGAAAATATTTGTCATCTTATTCCCAATTAGTGACATCTTTTAAAATATATAAATGAACTAACTGTATAGCACACATTTATGCTTTTTATATTAATTAATGTCAATTCACATTTAAAAATTTTACACCACCACTACATTTAGTATCAGGAAATTTTGTTCAGCTGTTTCAAATTTTTTGTAATAATATAAAATTAATAATATAATGATTTGTTCATGGTCATTTGGGACATCACTTTTTTGCAAGGTGCTTAGAAAATTAGTTTGCTTTTATATAATTCTATTGAAAAAATGCTTTTTAAACAATGCGATGAGATAACTTTCTAATATAATTGAATGTAGAGTCTGTTTAAGTGACTTGGAAAATAAATACCAAAAAGTCTACATCAACTTTTTATTCATGACATTATCCAATATGTTGACTGCCATTCACTGATAATGCCACAAATCACTCTGTTACCTACCACTGGCTTGATTCAGAATGTTATTACTAACTCTCGCATTCTGCAACCACTTATTATATAATTCAGTGGAGGATAACCAACACATTTGAAAGCTTTCCCTTTCACCCCGCCCCTTGATTGACAGAATTCCTGATTTCTGTTAGAAGTGGACTCATTTGTATGTAAAATATTCTGCAACATTCAACTGCTTACACAAAAAAATTTAAAACAAACAAGAATCAATTCAATTTTGTCGTGGTTTCAACTGACAAGCAATGACTGTTGCGCACATTGAAGACTTCCTCAGAGGAATTTATGTGTGTATGCCTACTTTTAAAGTATTTAAAATATGTACCTTCAAAAAGAAGAAATATTTTAAAAGAGGAAATATCAATAACAGAGGCATCCTGGATTATAAGATTTTGAAGCTTGAAGGTAAACATAACTCAAGTGACAGATAGATACTCCGTGCCTCCAGCTACACTTCTGCAGAGTGAACTGCAAACTTTTGAACATGGCAGGAAAAGGTGGATGCTTATTTTTCATATAGTTAAGTAACAAAATGTATATTCACAGCTCACAGACAGGATAGCTAGATCATAGTAACCATTCAAATTCTGCTTTTTTAATGTTTGTTCTGTTTTTGCAATTTTCTTGTGTTGTGCTACAATTTTGGAAATGAGCTTCATTTTTCATTCTGGCAAGCAAATGGCTCATGAGTAATAATGCCAACTTGGGCTACATCATTGCAGTAGCAGAAGGTGAAGCTAGCACATTCAAATAATGTATACTTTCAATGCATTTGTGTGGGGTTAAAAAGTACACGAAGATTGTTACCCAAACCTCCTTTTTAAAAGAATGATGTTGTCTAAAAATGTTAGAATTGGACACTTCATAGCTATAAAGTTCTATGTTGTTTAATGTTCAAGATCGTAATGAGTGGGATGGTGAGGTAGCTTATTGGTAGAGTACTCTCCTAGCATTCACATGGTCCTTGATTCAGTCCTGAACACTGTAAAAATATGTGTATTTGGCTACTTTTAAAGCATTTAAATTATAAAGTGTAAACGAGTATATTATCTACATATTATAGTATAATCCACCAAATGTAAAAATACAATGAAAATTTCTATGTTTAAGGAAGAACACACACTAAAAAAGTAATGTAATTATCTACACAAAATGTGTCTGAAAATTGAACTTATTTAACATATAGTTATATGGTTGGTCTTCAAAAATTGGGCAAAAACAGGGAAACCAGCAATGATTGAGTTTGATGACTAATTACATGAACTGCAAAATCTGAACAAGTCTTTAGTTCTAACAAACCCCTCAAATTGCATATGAAGTAAAATAAAGAACAAATAAATTCATTGTATAAATATTTAAAAAAATCAATTCAGAAAACTAAGCATTTCAATTGGTATTTTCTAACACATAATCTATCTGATTTCAATAGGTTATTTTCATGTCAATTAGACAGCAACCACTGTTCAACCATTTCATACTGTACTTATGTGTGGACAAAAAGGACATGAAACAGTAAAGGATAATTGTAATAAAGATGTCAAAAATTATCTAGTAACTATATCATTATTCTATGGAAGAATAAAGACAAATCAACTATCAATAAAAATCCACTACCATCTAAGTATGAGCTGTCCTAACTCTACATTGCACAGAAATATTTGTGAAATAACTTTAACAAATTAGTTGTTCTGCTGGCCCTGTGACTGCTGCTTTCATCATGGAAAACAAGTTCAAGATTCCTAATTCTAGCAAACGCCACCCATTAAGTAGAAATAAATTGTTGAAGGCATATGCTGGGTATCAGATCAGAATTTGTAAACAGTTTCTTTTATTTTTAAAACATTAAACTATTAATTATTCAAGATTTTTAAATGTGAAAATGTGAAAGAAGTAGGAATCCATAGTTTTTTTCATTGATTGTGGTTTTGGTAGGATATCCTCCTTCCTAATGAGGTGATCTCTGCTAGAAACAGATTAAGAAGAAATTTGCATTTGCCATTTGATTAGTCACCTTGCATTTTTTAAAGAAGTTAAAGGTTTAAATATGCAGATATTGTGGTCAAGTAATTTGTCAATCTTGAAGAAAGGTGACCAAATATGTAAAAGAGAAAGCTTAGAGGAAAGAAATTTTAGTAGTCATGGGTAACATCTATGAGGAAACTTCGATATAGGGAGATATCTGATTGGGAAAAATAGTCAAAATATATTTTGTGGAAACTTGGACTTTATGGGCAAGTAATGGATAGGAAAAGTCAATGCACGGAGGAGATAGTGTAGCAATTAGGGAAAGCAGAGTTTTACTTCAGGGGTAAACTGAGAATTATATTTGACTGAAACTGACAGAATCCAACAATAATAATAGCTAAATGAGGTGGAAAATTTTCTTCCTCAGGTTAATAAAAATTGCAGTAGGCAATCCAGGGACTCTCCACAACTTAATCACATACATTTCTGCTTCTCAGTTGTAGGCTCTGTTCACCTCAGATACCAGACACATAGGCTACACCTTAACATGCTTGCTTGGCCAGTTCTGAGGATCATGTAGTCCATTATTACTTGGGATCTTTCTGCATTTTCATCAAATTCTATCTGATACAATATTTGACACTAGATATTTTTCCAGATGACAGAATCCTAAAAATGGGTCAAATGAAATGTTCTGAATTAGAGGAAAGAAGTTCTCTGATTTAAGTTGATTAAAAATTACGTTATATTTTCATTGGATAATCAGCTCAGTGGTGACCTTCTTTCCAGAAGTAAAATCTACTACCAAATGAGATATTTCATTATTATTTTGTATACCTATAAGATAGTAAGCATTCAATCACTGTGACTAATACCAGAGACAAATCGTCTTGAAGGAAGCAGAGGTTCATTTTAACTCCTGGTTTCACTACATAGTCAGTAGGCTACATTACTTTTTGAAGAACATTATGGTGGGGAATGTGTGCAGGAGCAAAGCTGCTCACCTCATGGTGGCTGAGGAGCAAAGAGTGAAAGCAAGGAAGAGTATGAGGCCTGGGTCCCAGTACCAGTGATCTAACTTCCTTTACTAGGCCCCACCTCCTGCCAGCCGTGAAGACTGACAACCATGTTTCTTACACACGGGTCTCTGGGAAACATTTAAGATCCAAAACATAACATCTATAATTGTATCACTGTTGAGAGGAGGCTTTGGGCTAATGAATATTCACCACCATAGAATTGTTTAGTGAAAACAATGATTGTAATTCAAGTGATTGTTTGCTTCTAAGCACACTAGAGATCATGGGAAAAGCAAAATCATAAGCTTAGTGCTTCAATTTTCAAGATTAATGTTCTGATAAAGGAACAAGAAAACTTTTATGATTATGATAAATAGTCATATTTTCTAAAGCTACAAGGCTGACATTTCTAAAAATTGAACCCCTAATTATCGCGTTCCCTCTGCCCGCAGAGAAGACGCTACACGCGGTTAGGTTGGGAGAGCTTTATTTGGTCCACCTTCTTCTTCTTCTTTCTCTTTCTTCCCTCCTTAGGGAAGTTCCAGTCACATAAAAAAAAACCTTTCTCCATCCAATCACATTGCTGTAATGAGGCATGCGCATTGACATAAAGCAGAGAATATACAGAGCATTCAGGAATCACGCGCTGGGCATGCAAGCTTTTGACCAATGAAAATTACTTCCTCATTTACGCCACTTGTTTGCGACAAGGCCAGACCGCACTGGCTCAGTGCCAGCCGCCATCTTAAGCAACCTACTTCCAGGGCTGGGGTCCCAGACACCCCGACACCTAATCTAATGCTTTGGGTAGCTTTTTTACAACATAAATTTAATTATTAATTTTTAGAGTCTATTATTATAATGTGAAGATATAGATTGAGAATAAGTGGCACCCTAAGAATTGAAATCAAGATATATGGTAGAGTCTCATGAAGCTAGAGACTTTCTGCTTTTATCACCAATAGAACCAGACTTTCTGTCAGTTCATGATGAATTTAGTCTCTCATTGTCTGAGAAATCTGTAATCATCTTCCCATAGGTAGATGCCTGGTTGGAGACTTTTCATGACTTCAGAACTAATTTCTTCTGCCTCTTTTTTTCTCTAAACCTATTACCAGACTTAAGTGCCAGAATATTCCAAAGGGAAAAGTTAAAAATGCAACACTTCTTGACCTCTGGAGAATACAGATGGATCATGAAGAATGAGAGAGGATTTCAAAACCAATTGGCCATGCTCAGTGCAGATTCTGTTCTGACTGTCATTTCAGTGCTTGGCTGAATCAGCAATAATCCTGGCACCTGGTACATAGGTATTTTTTCAGGAAATGACTAATTTTTTATACCTTTGAGTAAAGAATAGTAGGATAGATTCCTCTTCTTCCAGCATTGCCAAAATAAAACCTTACTGTCCTACTTAGAATTTTCCAGGCCTGTTCAAAGAATCTTAATTGCCTCTCCATTGCTCACAGCATCCCACTGATTCATGAAATTGAAGATATGCTGATTGAAAGGAACTATAACCATGCCAGGTGGCAATGGTTAAAAAGAAAACTATAAACCTACATTGGCAGAGCCACCAGAACTCTGCACTGCTCAGGAATAAAGGATGATTCCAGTACACCAAAAAGGGAATTCTCAGTAGCGGGAATATCAATCAAATCTGGTGTGACATGACATGTTTATTGGAAGTTAGGGCCTTACATCTGCTTTCAGAAATAAAGTATAATTTGTCTTTATATATTTTCCTTTGATTATAATACAGAAATATCTATATTTCAAATACTTGTTTTGCCTTCCTGTCATTTTCAAACATCAGCAAATGTATGATAATTAAATGTACTGTCAATCACTCAATTTTAAATAATGAATATCTATTGCAGTGAGACAAATGAACATTTATATTCAAACACCCTGATCTTAATTCAGGATACTGAAATAAATAATTTAATTTTAGGCTTTCTGTCCTTCTGGAAGGGGAGAATACAGTATTGTTTGTGGAAATATTTCTTAGATTAGGTTTTTTTGTTATTGTTTTAAGAGAGAGGGACAGTGAGAGAGAGAAAGAGAAAGAAAGAAAGAAAGAGAGAAGTAATTTTTTATGTGGCTTTCGTTGCTCCAAGTCTTCATTGTGTACATGGTGCTGAGGTTTGAACTTGTGTACTTGCACATGTCAGGCATGCACGGTAACCCCCGAGCCACCACTCCAGCCCCCTCAGGTTAGTTTTAAAAACTTAGGAATTACATGTATATAAGGAAGTCTATTGGCAATCAAAATAATTGATTATAATGGACATCTTATTTTTGTCTTGGCTTACCTTGCATTTATTCTTTTTCTTGAGAGTATTATGTGGATTTATTCCATTCTTATTGAAAAGAGTTTGGTGGGCTACCTTTTTTCACAACTTGTTTAATTGAATTCCTTCCTAGAATATCAGTCTAAACAAAGTGACAAGAAAGCCTGAAAATTTGAAAAGTGGCTCTTGGTCTTGAGGAGGGAGGGTCCATTGGTTTCTGCGTTTCTGTCTCAGTGAGCCTGTTTGGTTTCTGATAACCTTTTAAGCTGGGCTTTTACATATCAATAGATGTGAACTCTCCATATGATTCTGCTTAAGACACCAGAGTAGAAATCTGTTGCTTGCCACCAAAAGAATCCCGATTTACAAAGCATTCTAATAGCTGTCATTCGTTGTTCCTTTTAAATTATCCCTTATCAGCATCTTCAAGTGACAGAATCAATTATGACACCTCTACCTGATAATGTGCATACGATCTCTACTTTGGGTATTGCTTCTAAGATTTTGTCTTTACCCTGGGGACATACGTACATTTTTGTACAAACAACACATGTGCACAAACAAATGCAAGAATGCTTGTGGTTCTCTGCAGAAGATGCTGGAATGTGCTGGAAACATGACAAGGGAGCATTTCATTATGCCAAACTGATAGAGCATTCTCTAGGAGACAGGACTATGTCAAATATTGGTGTAGATTAGGCAAATAACTCCCTGTAATCAAACACGGATATACACTTATTTGTATATTTTTTATGTGGCTAAAGACAGTTGGTTCATAGTTGTTGATAGGGAAACAAAGGAATATAGGTTAAAAACCTGTCAGTCCTCAGAGATAGGGGAGAAATGAGGAAAGAAGAAAGAGCATCTTGACAAAATGTGATGAGCAAGTCGGTGCCCAGGGAGAAACCCCACTTCCCCAAATGAGACAGCAAGAAAACCTGGCAGAGACACACAGGGGAAATATGCCAGGATGACGCATTTTCTCTGAGGGAAACAGATTCTGTGAGGAAAATCAAATTGAAATTGGGAAATAACTGAAAATACAACCTGAAGCGGGAAGGGAAGGAAAGGTAGTAATCTTGAGACACAAGAGGAAGTGCGTCTATCTGAATGTTGGTGATAATGACTTTTCTTCTAAAATATTGCTGTTAGCAAGAAGTTTTAACTATTCATGTAGAACACTATATCATTATCCGATTATAGAAGGGATTATTGGTGATGAAGGTAATAGCATGAGTATTATTAATCACAGATCTACATTAAAGAGTCAGAGTTTCACCTTAAACCCCCAGCAGTGACTAAGATGTCAGAGCGCACTTCTTGTGTGGGGAATATGATTCGATCAGTTTTTGTGTATGTTTAATAAGTTAATCTCATTACTTCAAAGATGAGCAGGAGAAACCAAAGGATAATTAGGGATGATAGCAAGAAATACAAGAACAGCACAAAAATCTAATAAGAAAACTTTAATATCCAACATTAAAACATCATTTTGTTCGAGGTGTGGTATAATCCTAGTGGCTTGGGAGACTGAGGCAGGAGGATCGAAAGTTCAAGGCCAGTTTCAGAAAATTAGTAAGGCCTTAAATACCTTGACAAGACCCTAACTCAATATTAAAATAAAATAAAATATAAAGGGCTGTAGATGAAGCTCAGTGGTAAAAGTGCCTCTGGGTTTCATCCCTAATACCAAAAATAAAAAATGTAATTGCATATAGAGTTTTACTCTCAAAATAGTAGAACAAAATTCCTGCAAAATATTGGAATTTTTAAAAATATCTTAGAATATTAACTCAAGACAGTAGAGAAAAACATTCCACTGTCAAGAATCATTACTCTTATGAATACTTTAAAACTGAGTAGATAATTTCACCAAAAGACGTTTTATTAAGGCCAGGCAGTAGTAATTTTTCACTATGTTTTTATGAGAATTGGAGAAGTCATATAAAATCCATTAAAATGTTTAGTGTAATAGATTTTTATAAAGACAATTTTCTGTGGAATCGAATGATTAATGCAGCATTTAAAAATGATAACCCAATAAACATTTAGAAGAGCATGGAGATTTGATTTTGCTAACATTTAAACTATAAACTAATAAATTCTATAATAAAAGAAATTATATATTTTCTATTTAATATAAAATTATATTTGTTTAAAAATATTAAATGGTAACAACCCCTTTTCGTATTAACTAGAGAATGAACACCATTCTTTCAGCTGAAATTCAAAACCATTTCCTTTCTTTTATGTTTATGAATAATCATAAGAGTGAGGAATATGGAGAATTCAAGTATAAAGCCATTTTAATAATGTTCAGCCTATTGATTAGATAAATACAGGATTACTGCTGAAACATATCAAAAGGCGGCCAACCTTTAAAAATTATACTTCTTTTCCAATACATTATCTGAAATGACAAATGTGCTTTTGAAACACTAACATCCTTATGCATTATGATCTAGGTTAGGTCAAGCTGTGTAACAGGCAACAAATGTATCTCTGTAATGCCATATTGAAAAATGCATAAAAAGAAATATGATAAAAGTTATTCAGCAACTTATATTTTTGCAGTTTCTGGGTCATTTGTTTGTTCTTTGGAAATGTCAGGAGTAAGACAAATATTCATCATTTCTTTTGTTTGTTTAAAAAATATAACATTGAAATGCTTTTTTCTTAACAGTTTAACTTATATCACAAGTAGTGGTGGAAAATTCTGAAACCCTTATCAGTTTCTACAGCCTTTACGTTTCTGCTACTGAGCTGAATGTAATTGATGATATACTAACATTTTCAGGTTAAAAGTTTTTGAAAACGGGTCAATGCTATAAGCATTTTTATTTTTACACTATCCTTCCTCGTTCCATGCATACCTGCTGTGATTTTTAACATAAAGAATATAAAATAAGGTTAACTTAGATTAAAAATAACCTGGATAGAATTAGCTAATTTATGATAAAATTTATTTTAAAGTCCAAGATATATATATATATATATATATATATATATATATATATATATATATCTCATACTGCTTATAAAGAACAATCTTACTTTGAAAGACTGAATTGCATTCCCCTAAATTAATGCTTCAAAACCTTAACCCCCATACTTTAAAATGTAACTGTGTTTGGAGAAAAATCTTTTAAAAAGGAAATTGTGTTAAATGAGGCCATTAGAATAGGCCTCAATCCAGTCCCACTGGTGTCCTTATAAAGACAAGGAGATATGTATGTACAGAGACTTGGGGTGCAGGAGCACACATAAAAGTCCACCTAGGACACAATGAGAAGGCAAACGAGGTCACGGAGCGAAGCCACAGGAAACTCAGATCCGATAACACCTTTATCTTGGACTGATTTCATTCAATTGAACTATGAATATTTCTAACTTTGCATAAATAGATTGAATTTGTCTAACATTATTTATACAGAAATTATAGTTGAGGAGATCAGTAACCATAAAATATGTTTTGATTTTGTGCGTTTTAATAATTTTTTTTGTTCCTATGCCACTTTGGGTTTCTAACATTGCTTTGTCATAAAGAAATTAAAAGTTAAGAATTAAGAAATGCACTGGGAAGCTAAGTGTCTCTGAAGTCCGCTAGGTTAAGCACTGACTCTTTTTCATTGGTGCGTTGGTGCACAGCACAGTGGTTTCCACTGTGGCCCATTTGTACATGAATAGAACATACTTTGATCAGTTTCACTCCCCACTACCTCCTCTTACCCTTCCTTCATTCTCCCCCACCCCTTTCACTACACTAACAGTGTCTCTATACTTTAATGAAAAGCCCCACTTTTTTCTTTCTTGTATTTTCTACATATGAGAGAAAACATGCACTTCTTATCTTTCTGATTTTTATTTCCATTAACATGATAATCTCGTTTCATCCATTTTCCTGCAACTGACATACACTAGTTATAGCAGACACTCTTCAGAAAACTTTACAAATAACTTATTTGCCCACATCAAAACCTATTCTAAGACTACTAATTTTTTTTGCAGAATAATCCAATATTATAGCCTAGAGTTCCAGTGTAAGCTGAGCTTTTAAAATTTGATTTATTACGGGAAAAATCTTTCTGCGTGCAGCGTAGTAAAGCAAATTAAAAGCAGAAAATAAAATCCATACCGCTTTAAGATTCTATGAGGGTCAGACAGAATTTTAAGGTTCGATACAATATTTTGTATTTAAACATGTAACTCCATAGGTTTTTTTAAAACACATAAGAATTTTATTGCTTGAAGAAAGAAGCATATGAAATCACAAGAATATCAAAATGAAAAGTACTAGACTCCAAATATATAACACATTATCAGAAGCAGTAAAATATTAATTAACCTGAACTCTGTATTGGAAAGTAAAAAGAATGGAAAATTATCTAAGTTGTTTACTTGAGAAATTGATAACACTCAAAAAATATTCCATAAGTTTCAACGGAAGTTGGAATTTGAAAGTCAAATATTTGCATTGTTCAATTTTAAAAATATATTCACTGTTCAATTATCTCATTCATAGATTGCATTTCACCAAAGAAATATGAAGGTTTTAATCATTGTCATCTTCCTGTACTAGAGGAGCTCATTGGGGAAGTCCCAGCAGCACTTAATGATCAGGTTGACAGTAACAATTAATAATTTCCAAGGAAAGTGTGCTAAACAAAATCATCCTCTATGATACTACTGGTATACCTATAATAGTTTAAATGGGATAATGTTTTTTTTACCATGTTATATACCTACTATATGCCATGCTTTGGTTTAGATATTTTGTATGCAGAAATAATATTTTTATATTAAAATGATAAGTTTAGTTTGGAAGAGTGTGTATTATATACATTATATTGTAGGGAAGTGTTAGATTCACAGCCAAACTGAAAAAGAGAAAAACTAGTTAAAGTTCCCATATATCTCTGGTAGGACCCCTTCTCAGCCGTAGTCTGCCCTGCTTTTAACATCTTGCAGCAGAATGATACCTGTGTTAAAATGGATGAACCTACATTAACACATCATTATCTTCATTCAACTGCACAGCTTATATTGGAATTTCCACTTGGATATCAGCATACATTATGGTTTAGATGTGAGGTATTGCTCAAAAGCTCATGTGTGAGACAATGCAAGAAAGTTTAGGGTTGAGATGACTGGATAATGAGAGCCTAACCTGAATCAGTGTATGAATCCCCTGATCGGGATGGACTGGACAGCTCTAGAGAGGTAGGGTGTGGCTGGAGGAGCATCCCTGGAGGCATGCCTTTGATGCATGTATTTTGTCCTTATTGAGCCGAACTCTCACTCATTTCCATCCTGAGTTACTTGCCATTGCCTTACATTTTCCCCAGGAAGTCTTGCTTTACCTAAGCTCCTAAGGAATGGAGCGAGCCATCTATGGACTGTGACTTCTGAAACCAAGGGTCCAAAATAAACTCTTCCTCCGCTAATTGTTCTTGACAGGTCTCTTGGTCATATCAGTGAAAAAGATGACTAAAACAGTGTAATACTATACCTCTACCATAACAGTATCATGCACAATAGTTTCACTTCCCTAAAAGTCCTCTGTCTGCCACCCATTCATTCCTCCCATCTAACCCCTTGCAACTAGTGGCATTATTACTGTCTTTAAAGTGTACCTTTTCCCTAAAATTATGTAAACAGAATCATCTGATGTGTAGTCTTTACAGACTGACTGCTTTTACCTAATCCTATACATTTAAGCTTCCTCCATATGATTTTTGGGTTTTATAGCATGTTTCTTCTTAGCACTAAATGAAATTCCATTGCCTGAATTTATCCCAAAATATTTATTCATTCACATACAGAAGGACATCTTATTTGCTTCTATGCCTCGACAATTGTAAACAAAGCTAATATAAGCATATGTATGCATGTTTTCATGTTTTTGTGTGAACATGAGCATTCAAATCATTTGGATAAACACCAAAGAGCATGGTTACTGGACTCTATGGCAAGAGCAGGCTTAGGTTTAGAAGAAACTACCAAATTGTAATCTGATGTACTATACTGTATAATACTTCCCGACATAATATTGAAGACACCATAAAATATTATGGTTCACACACACAAAGAAAACTTATAACCTGATTGGGATCACTACTAATTGGAAGTCGTTCTATGATAGCGAATCTGCCTCCCTAGCAAAATCCTCTATGAGACTGGCTGATCCTGCCATCAGCCATTTACAAGTTACATATGGCCGCATCCCCTATGTGCCAGATAAGTATGTAATAATGAGAGTGAAGAAGTGAATAAAGACTCAAGAAGAAATGGCACCCGCTCCTCCACTATCAAAACAGCATACTTCTCTTAGGAGTAGTAACCTCAAAACACAATGACAGCTGAAACCATGGCCAGTTTGACCTCAGAAACAATATAAAAGATCTACATTTCTCAGACTGAAGACATTCTCACAGAAATTAACTTGCACCATGACTTTTTCTCAGGCCTTTCTATATTTAGTTACTCTTCTCTGTCCTCAAACGTAGATTATGACATAAGTATAGTGATTTCTGAGTCTCTATGAAAGAAGTCATTCTATAAAAAATGACAAATATTTGGGTCTCCCAAAAGTGAATGATACAAATAAATTAGCTGGGCATGAACATGTCTTACGCTGAGAGACAAATAATTAGCTCTTCTTCTATTTGCCATATTAACAGAGAACCAAGATAGTTTCCTACACGTATTTTTAGTCACATTTTGTAGTGTGACTCCATAACAGGTTTGTACATATGATTTCCCATCAGAAACAGTGGTAGAAGATATCACTGGTGTCCTAGTACAAGCTGATGTTAATCAGAATCTATGGATTCATTTCTACTTTGTGACCCATTGGAGGTCATAGTGAGGCTGCTGTTAGCCATGTATGGAAAACTGTGGAAGCTCAACCATTTTCCCTTATGGGTAGTTTAGCATGCTAGAGAGTGGGCTTGGATGAAAGGATGGGTGCTATAACCAAGGAAAATATTCAGCCTTGAAACCATATTAAACATTGTGGGACTGGAGTGGTGGTTTGGAAGTTACCGCGCTTGCCTGGCATGCACGAGGATGCAGGTTTGTACCCCTTCACCACGTACACAACGAAGAGCCGAAGCAATGAAAGTCAAATGAAAAACTAAAAATATAACTGATTCTATCTCTCTCACTGTTCCTCTATGTCTTAAAAAATGTGCATTGTCAAATTTCTAATTAACTGAGGAAAAATATTTCTGCTAGATAGAGAAAAACTGATTAATGCTGCTATGTTATTTGCTACCACTTATCTGCACAAAGATTCAGATCTGTTGAGACTCTCAGAATATGAAGAGACACATTTTTTTTTAAATTAGTTCTACATAATCTTACATACTGGAGGTAATTGTTACATATTCATGAACACATGGATATTAACATAATGAGATAGTAATTTAAGGTCCATCCTAGACTAATATCTAACACCGTTCATCCACTCCCTGAACACATGTCTCCTTTGTAATCCTGCTATACTATAATTCAAAATGAACATATACATATATAGGAATTGTTGACATTTCTGAGTTTCTCTGCCTGCCTGTGTATAGCTAGGTTTCTCATGGGAGTAGAGTATCCCCCATTGTATTCATAACACCCCATTCCTCCTTCCCTTCCCTGCCTCCCTGCCTTCTTCCCCCAGCTTCATAGGTATGGTTCACCCAATTTATGTGGCGTTTCAACTAAGGTGAGTTTAATACTTAAACTCTGCTGACTATCATCTTATGGTAGGTTTTATACTAGCTTCCATATATGAGAGAAAACATGTGACCCTTAAGTCTCTGTGTTTGGGATATTTCATGCAGCATAATTATTTCCATTTACAAACATTTGGCTGCAAAAGGCATGATATTTTTCTCTTTAATAGTGGAGTAGAACTCCATTGTGTATATATCACAATTTATGAACCCTTTCATCCAGCGAGTGGCATCAAGGTTGATTATATAGTTTAGCTATTATAAACTGAGCTGCTATAAACATTGTTGTAGCTGTGTCTCTGTAGTGTGCCGACTCTAGCTCTTTTAGGAAAATACTCAGGAGTGGGATAGCTGGGTCATAAGGTATTTCCATCTCTGGTTTTTTGAGGAGTCTCCACATTGCTTTTCAGAGTGGCTGTATATGTTTGCAGGCCCACCAGCGGTGTGTTAGTGTTCCTTTCTCCCCATAACCCCTCCAACATCTGTTATTGTTTATATTCTTCTTTTTGCCACTCTGAGTGGAATGAGGTGGAATCTCAATGAAGTTTTGATTTGTATGTCTCTCATTGTTAGTGATGTAGAACAGTTTCTCATATATTTATTACCTTTCTGGATTTCCTATGGTAAGCAGTTTCTGTTTAGTTCTGAGCCCATTCTTTGATTGGATTATCTATGTTTTTCTTGCTCGCTTTTTGAGTTCTTTGTATATTCTGGATATTGGTCCCCTGTCGGAGGCATAGCAAATAATGATTTTCTCCCATTCTGTAGGTTCTCTTTTGATACTCTTGACTAAATCTTTAGCTGAACAGAAGCTTTTCAGTTTAATGACAACCCATTCATTGATTCTTGGCTTTAATTGTTGAGCTATGGAGACTTGTTGAGGAAGGGAGTGCCTACACTGATATCATGGAGTGTGGATCCTAGTTTTTCTTCTAGCAATTATATAGTTGCTGGTTTGAGTCCTCATTCTTTGATCCATTTCAATTTTATTGTTCCTTTTACTATTATGTAATGACCTTCTTTATCCCTTCTAACTAATTTTTGGTCAAAGTTAACTTTGTCGGATATAAGGATCGCAACACTGGCTTGCTTTCTTGGGCCATATTCCTGGTAGGTGTTTTGCCAATCTTTCACTTTCAATTTGTGTCTATTTTTGGTTGTGAGGTGTGTCTCCTGTAAGCAGCAAATTGTTGGATTTTGCTGTTGATCCAGTCATTTAATCTGTGTCTTTTGTTTGGGGCATTGAGTCCATTCACATTCGGTGTTAGAATAGATATGTGATTCTGGGTCCCTGGCATTGTGACCTATGATGTATTTTGTGCCATCTTGGATACATTTTAGTGAGATAAGTTATTAATGACTTTCTTCTGATTATGGGTTTTGGGAGTTCTTAGCTTGTTCCTTTGTATGAAGTTTGTCTTTGCATATTCTCTGTATTGCTGACTTTGTGTTCATGTATCTTGGTAAGTTGAAATTATCATAAAAGTATTTTGTTTCTCCCTTCACATTTTTAAAGCTGAATTTTGCAGGGTATAATATCTTTGAATGAAGATTATTTTCTTTCAATATTTGAAAAATATCATTCCATGCTGTCCTGGCCTTTATTGTCTGAGGTAAAAATATCCACACTAATCCATATTGGTTTTCCTTTAAATGTGATTTGGTATTTTTCTCTTACTGATTTTAAAATTCTTTCTTTGATTTCTCATATATTTTGTATATGATGTGTCTTGGTGAGTTTCTAATTTGGGTTAGGTCTATTTGGTGTCCAATAGGCATCTAGAATTTGAATTTCAGGATTAATTATGATAAGAGGGAAATTTTCTTTGGCTATTCATTGAGAAAGTTCTTTATGCCATTTGTTTTTTGTTGTTTGTTCTCCTCTATTCCCATGACTCTCATGTTATTTCTTATCATCTTGTCCCAAAGTTCTGACTATGCTCAGTAGCTTTCTTTTCTTATCTGTCCTCCTTGTATTCCTTGCTCAGCCTGTCTGTGTTGTCTGATGTTTGATCTTTGAGAGCTGAAGTTCTATTTTCTACTGAGCTTACTCTGATATTAATATCTTCAATTGAGCTTTTAATTGTATTGACAATGTTTTTCAGTTCTAAGAGCTCTGCTATGTCTCTTTTCAGAATGTCTAGCTCTATCAATGTGGTCTCTCAGCTCCTGCATTTGCTCTCTTATTTCCTTCCTTATGTCTTCTTTTAATTCTCTGATTGTTTTAAAAATCAGATTGTTAATATTTTTTCTAGGTTTTCATCCAGTATCCTATCTGTGGAGTCCTTGCTTGGGGGAGCTGTGGGTTTGAGGGAGATAATTGCTTTCCTTTTCATTTTCAGGGTTTGGGAGTGGGCCTGTGAGCCCTTTTTGGTTATATTGGTTTGGAGATGTGATGAGTTGTGGGGTTTTGTCTCTTTGGTAACTAATGCAGGGTACAGTTTGATAATTTGAGATTAACAGTAGTTTTCCCAATCTATAGTTAATTTTTTGCATGTGCAATATCTAATATCTCACAAGATAAGGCTTAAGAGACAGTATGATCACCCAAAGGATACAATTATCAGTGTTAACTTGTTACTTTGTTCCTTCTAAAACTGATATCATGTTAATTATCACCTATGAGCAGAATGGTAGGATTAACAACAGTCTTTGTTTACAACACTGTTTACCATAAGATTGTAACTGGATTAAAAGTAATAAAGCATTATCACATCAGATTTCCATTCACTCCCTCAATAATGATGAATAAACAATATGTTCGGTTACTGTAAGACTATTCCAAATTATCCAAAATAAACAAACAAAATTAAAAAAAGAAAAGAGGAGAGAAAGACAGAAGGAGAAGTTTGTGGAATCAAGTTGGAGGAGCTTTGAATATTTGAAGAATAGAGTGGCTATTGCTAGCGAGTAGGGAAGATGTAGGTGACAGAGAAGTGGACTACGAGTGGGCTTTGTAGCCCTTACCTAAGGTGGTGTGGTGAGTACTAAGAGTTAATGTAAAGCAAGTGTTCAAGGGAAAGGTAAGAAATAAGTAAGTAGAAAGAAGAAACAGATCCTCAGCAACACTTACTACATATAAACACACAGGCATTAAAAGAGAGAGAGAAAAAAATCAAATCTGATATATGTACTTGAAGCAGCCCTGTTGGTTACCGCTGAAGTCCAACCAACTGTCTTGAAATGTTTTGAGTCTGGAGGCTCCCTGACTGGGTGGAGTAGGGGAGGGGTGTGCCCTCAGGCAGCTGCTTCACTCCAGATCCAATTATCTTTGGTTTAAAGCTCCTGCCGACTACATTGGCTCTAGGCTTTCCTCTCAGTTCCTGCTGAATTTGCCCTGGGGTCCTAGGTATGCCCTGGGGTCCTAGGTAATGAGAGTCTGTTACATCCACCTTGCCTGTGTACTCAAAATGAGAGCAGCCCAAGCCACTTAATGCTGAAAGGGGGAACAATGTTCTCTCCTCCAGAGCAAAGATGCCATGGCAGTTGTCCCAGTTTAGGCACAGAACAGAGCTCCTGTTTGCACTCTCCCCAAAAACAAATAGAGTGTAGGATCCTTGGCAAGATTGTGAGATCTGCCTTCGGCCTCCCGCTCTGTAGACCTGCCTGTTGGTCAGAAAAATGCTGCAGTTTGGCCTCCTCCTAGGTAGGAGGGGGACTCTGCCCCCACTTCTGTAGCAGAGATATGGAGAGAACCTGCTACTAGCCCAGTATGGCTTTTTGCAACCCAGTCTCTGCTGGGTTGAAGTAGTCAGAGTGTGAGAACAGTCTCGCCCCTGTTGCTCTGACACTTAGTTGTGCATGTGGGTGCTGGGGTTTGAACCATTGTACTGCCACATGCCAGGCAAGCACTGCAGCCACTGGACCACCACACTAGTCCTTTGCTCTATCTTCCTCATGTGAGAGAGAACATTCTAACCTTGGCTTTCCAAGTCTGGCTTATTCCCCATAGCTTGATGTTCTCCAATTTATAGTTTAACTAAAACTGTTAACAAACTGCTATTTTTTCTCTGTGCATCAAATAAAAATGGAAAATACTAGGGAAATGAAGTTCTCTGAATTTCTGTGCCCAGTGTTAATAAAATAGTAATGATTTACTTTCTTAAATAAATACAATTAAATAATTGAATAATATAATTAAAAGCTAGATTATAATAATAATGATACTTTGAAAATATATTTGCACGTGATCTTTCAGAATTTTCAATAATATGTACATGTTGAGATTACACAAAGAAAATACGTTTATATTTTACTTCATAAAAATGTAATATATAGTGCTGATATATTATACCAACAAATACACTTCTACAAGAAGTAACAATATCATCAAAGTACTAAAATTCCTATTCCATATTTTGTTTTTGAATCATATGACAATTTCTAAACATTACATTTAGAAACGATACCATGAAATATTTTAGACCTACGTCTACCAGTTCATCCTTATTTATCTGTGGCATCATAAAGTATGCAAGGTTTTGTGTCTTTTGATACAGAGTTTCCAGTTGTCCTCTCAATTTGCAGTATTCTAATTTTATTAGAATAATCAGGTTGACAAATATACAATAAATGACATTTGTAAATTCGTTTGTGTCTGAGACCTCTTGAAGCATGTTAATCGTTGTTTTAAAGTTTCCGTTTCTATGCATTTTCATTCAACAATGATTTCTATGAATAAAAGTTGCTTTCTCCCCACAAAAAATCCTTTGTATAAGAAATTACAAATAGATATTTTAACATTTATTTAACATTCGTGCTTAAGGTTGTGAAACTGCACTGTAGTTTAAAACATTCATGTAAGTTTTAACGTTGTAATGAAGAGTAAGTTTTAACGTTGTAATGAAGAGTTTAGAAAGCCAGATGCTCTTTCTGTTCATCAAGAATATAATTGACAGTTGATGTGAAACCTTGCACTTATCCTAGATTGTTTTCAAAATCTATGTGATAATGAGGACAAGTATAACAATGCCAATTACCTGGCATCTGCAATATCACTAACAGAAAATGTAGCAAGAATTTGAAAACTTAAAAAAAAAAAGTGTAGATTAACTGGAAAAATCTTCACCAAGTAGCATTCACTTAAAAAGATCAAGGAGAATCATAAGTGAGGGAGTATGAAGAAAAGCTCCTTGAACCATATCTTTAGGTCAGAATTAACATTACTCCTTTCTGTGCTGACACAGATAATTGGAAAACATATTCTATTCAGCAGAACCCTGAAATCATGTCATTTTCATTTTCTTTAGAAGACACTTATGAGACAGGTGCATCCACTGAAAACATCTCACGTACTAGAAGGGAGAAATAATTTACCACAATGATAAGTGTCTGTCATAACGACAGAGCCTTGTTATCAGGAAAAAATCAGTTTAACTTCTGAAACGTTCATTTACCTCTTATTCTCATAGAGAGGAAAAGGAAATAATTTCCTATGGACATCTTCAAAAAACATGCATACTCTCCTTGAAAATTTTTCTTTCCATCCTCTCTGACATGCAATATACAAATTAATTTATAAACATATAAAAGCAATTATATGAAAAAATATGCTCTTAAACTTTTACCAAATAAAAAATAAATATAAATTTTTCTTAGAAAAAATATTAAAATTGATAGCTAATTTTTCTTTAACTTTTAAGACTAATTAAGAACATGAGCCAATAGGATCTCTATAGTAATATACAGCTGTAAATTTAGCCAAATGGATATTACCAATTAAATAGATATATTTAAAGATAAATCATTTAAAAATAGAAAATGCCAAACTTTTCATGTTAGTGGTGATGTTAAATCATTTAATAGATACATAATGTACATAAACTGTATCAATTCATCCTTGCAACACAGAAATATGTTTAATCTTAGAATTCTTTGCACAGACTATTTCAGCACTAGGATTGTTCCACTCAGTGATTCAGGGTCTTTTATCAAGGGTCCCCAAAAGAATCATGTGTGAAATTTTCTCTAATTATATAGGTATCACTCAAGACCAACTAAGCAAAAATTACTAAGAGCATGCCACAGACATTCATTATTTAGTTTGAATCTTCATTGATTTTTGTGATGTGCTTATTTCCAGGAAAAAATTGTGGATGGTGTTAGAAATGGACTAAGTCCTAACTCAATAGTATTCATATGCAAACTTCAGAATGATAATGTTAAATTTGTTATTATTAACATAATTAAAACTATGAGGATAATTGGTGAGCAAATCATTAATATAAAAGAAAATTTAATTAGAAAACAAATTACTTATACATGCATACCTTTGTTTATACACACAAACACACACATGCAACCTAAAAACACAGCTAACAAAGGACACTACACACAATATTAAAAAAATAGCACAATAGAGATACTCATCTAAACAAGATAATTACAAGCCATAATAATTTCCACTAAGACAAAACTGGCATGCTCATGTCTAACAATGTTTTAGATTTTAATAACACGCAAGCGGAAGTAATTTATCATTTTTTCTTAAATTATTTGATGAGATATTTTAAGCTGTGCTTTGTCTCTAAGTCATTTGGACAATTTAAGGACCAAAATTAAAATACTAATTAATGAAGAAAGATTCTTCATATAATAAGGAAACTAATCATTTGTAATATTAAAAAATATTTCTAATCTACCTTTTCAATTTACCAACAATGTAGAAATAAGATTTATTCACTTTTCATTCTCATTAAATTTTGAATATATTAACTTTTTTTCTTTAAGAGAGAAAGAGACAAATAATTTTTATTTTAGTTTTTCATGTGGCTTTCTTTGCTCCAAGACTTCGTTGTGTATGTGGTGCTGGGGTTTGAGCTCATGTACTTGCCTGGCAAGCACCATAACTACCTAGCCACCGATACAGCCCTGATACATCAGCTTTTTGATTAATGGCATTTTTTATAGAGTTTAACAAGAACAAAATCATTTAAATAGCAAAGTCACTTTATCTGCTATGAAAGTATAGTTTGTGTAGATCTAGTAGAATTCCTTTTGGATAGATAACTCACAGACCCATAAGTCTGAGAAAGTGCCTTTTGTGAAAGTATATTTCGTGTAGATCCAGTGGGATTCCTTTAGGATAGACAACTCACAGATCCCTAAGTCTGAGAAACTGCCATTTGACATCTCTGCTTATCCATGAACCAATCTAGTTCACGATAAATAAGAAAATATTTATTGCTTATAGAATAAAATATGCAGTTTGACAAATAAATAGAGAAAATAATGCAGCTTTAATTCGTGAAAATGATAATAAATAACATAGCTTTGGTAGGGCTAACACACATGAACTTCCATTTTCATAATTTTATATCATTTCCTGGAAGAATGAAAGAACCTATCAAAACAATTAATTTACTTGAGAACAATTTTCAAATATGTTCTAGAACATGTTCCAGAAGAGATGTTTAAAATATTGCATTATTCAGGTTAAAAATTTCATTATGCAAAAACTCTTTACACTTTCCAACTAGAAACAAAGAATGACCATATGGATTAAAAATTAGGTAAATAAAATGAATACTAACTTAAAAGTATGAATTAATCATTATGTAAATTTTGATAGTAAGAAAATATTAGGTAATTTCATAGACTTCCTTTACCTCAATAGAGTGACACCTTAACTTACATTTGCATATCAAACATCTGAAGAAAATTCTCCCCACCCTCTGTGTGTATGTATATGTGTGTGTGTGTATCTATCTATATCATGACTTGTATTTATCTTGTTTAGATCAACATCTCTATTGCACTAAAAAGGAGAACTGGCAAAGGCACAGAATTTCATGCCATTTTTTGGTTTATGTTTCAGGGTTTGTAGATTTTTGATTCTGTATACTTCATCTTTTCATATACAACTTTCCTTGCCTAAAATGTTCTTCAAAACCTTTGATCCTATATAGAGTATACTTACTTTTGCAATTTCAGCTGAAGCCTCTCCAACTTCCTAAAACCTTACCTGAATATTGTCATTCACATTGCCTATCTTTATAATCTTTATAATCCACAAGAAGTAGATTCATTACCTTCGTGCTATATTTTCATTCTGTATCATGTATATTTATATTCTAAAATGGATATATTTTAGTGAATGTTATTTTGAAGAAGTTTAAAATATCTATACATAGATATTTTGCAGCACATTGGCTTCTGTGGAAGCAACACCAGCCAATGTTTCAGGTACCAGATATCAACACTATGCCAGTGGTGAGCAGGTTGCTCTTTGAATGAACTAGAAGTAAATGTGCACAAACCATGGCCATACATTTGATTGAATATCCTCAAGTAAGCACATCATTTCCTGAATTTGCCCTTACTTTTCTAGTTGGAGTAAGAATACATCTTAGGAGGCCACAGGAAGTTTCAATGCGCTGATTCCATTGGTACATGTATGTTGGGCATGAGGCTGAACATTTTTCCCCCACTCCTAAATGAAAATTACTATTTTAAATGAGCTTACAGCTTTGAGATAATGTATATAAAGTGTTGAAGGATAAAGTGCATTCTTATCTAGCAAGAAAGATAACCAAATCAATCCAGGCAAAGCAAACTGGACGATGCCTGTTCCATTTTATGCTTCCCTCTTTTATCTACCAATGAAATAAAAAACATAAAGAATAAAAGTGTTAAGTTCCTATCCAAAAAAATTGACTTAGAGATGCTGAAAGCAACTAGTTAGTACATTTGAAATGCCTAAAGAATTTGACAGGATTCCTAGTTAATCCTCAACAAAGCTAACTAATATTTCATTGCATATGATAAGCAATGTTAATAATGAGAAATGCTTGATTAAGAATAAAACAGAGCACATCAAGATTAAACCATCAACATATTTCGTTGAATCAGGGTGAAAATGGTCCCAGTAGTAAACTAAAAATTTCTATAGTGGGGCTGGAGCGGCGGCTCAACGTTTACAGCATTACATGTGTGAGTAGGAGAGTTCAAATACAAGCACTACGTACACAACAAAGTCTCTGAGCAATGAAAGCCACATGGAAAACTAAATAAAAATTGATTCTCTCTCTCTCTCTCCCTCTCCCACTATCACTTTCTTTTAAAAAAAAAAACTATAGTAACAAAAATGTGTCCATAAAAAGTATTTGAGGGTTATTTTTGTTGTTATTAATTCATGATATTTGTAGAGAATTACACTAATCATATATGCCTTGATGAATGTTCATAAACTGGATACACTTATGTAACCAAGACAAATTAGTAAACATTTCAACACCTTGGAGTCCTCACCCTACCCTTTCCAGTCATCATCTCCCCCAGGATTATCACTGTCCTGAGGTGTACACTATGTATTAACTTGGCTTTATCATAAATTATTTTTAAGCAAATTGAAATCTTCAGAAGAGTCGCAAGTCTTCACCCTACCCTTTCCAGTCATCATCTCCCCCAGGATTATCACTGTCCTGAGGTGTACACCATGTATTAACTTGGCCTTATCATAAATTATTTT
Source organism: Aplodontia rufa (assembly GCA_004027875.1). Classification (NCBI taxonomy): domain Eukaryota; kingdom Metazoa; phylum Chordata; class Mammalia; order Rodentia; family Aplodontiidae; genus Aplodontia; species Aplodontia rufa. Next base: position 53,775 of record PVKS010002443.1, read on the forward strand.
TAAGCAAATTGAAATCTCCAGAAGAGTCGCAAGTTCACTAAAAACTGTCATTTATTATCATCGAGAATCCCTACCACATTTGGCATTTGCTCTTGCTTGGTTATACATTTTCAGGAAGGCTTATCCAACCTGAAGCGAGGGCTAAGACTGAAGAGCTTCTTCCTTATCTCCCTTAATGGGGAAGTGGATTTCTTCCAGCTGAGGCGTTCCCTTAAGACCTATAATTTTAGAGCCCTGGCTTCATGTGGGGATCTCATTTTCAATTCTCCATCTTAAACAGGCCAAGATCTTATCTCCTGTCTTCTTCTGGCTGTGCAAACCCAAAATTAAATCCTATTCAGTGCTCTGATGTGCATTTCCTCTTTGTAGCTCCTATGATTTCCCTCACTGTCTTTTTAGCTCCAACATCTATTTAATAGGATGTGCTTCATCTGAACTAGTATTTTAAATGTTTTGAAGCAAGATACATTTCAGCTTACTCATCGTTTTGTACTGATGCATTTCTTGTGAAATGCAGAGTGCTCTAGAAAGAGAAAGAGAGAAAGAAAAAGCAAAGGGAAATCTATCAGATCAATGTCGTGCATTGTATGTGTTCACGTCCTTACATTCTGATTTTTTTCAATTTATAGCAACTCAAGATTTAGGTTGAGTTTAAGTCAGTCCTCTTATTCTAAGTATTTTGCAAGTATTTCAAGCCTTCTTAATGCATTTGCAGCTTCACATTTTATAATAGGAAACATACAATCAACAAGTATTTCTGCATTTTCTGAAATATTTCCCATCCCCAACAACATCATTTAAAGCATAAAAGTAAAAATATGGAAGAAATTTTCATAGCTAATTTACATTTCATTAACCAACACACTTAGGTATCATAATAATATGTGGATATAAATTCTGTTTCACTAGAAAGTTGCCTGAAGGATAGTCTCAATTAATTTCCATATTTGATATTATGTAAATGTAAGATGAATTGCTATAAAGCATGCAAGACATGTGGGTGAGCCTTTATATAAATATATCAATGATGAATTAAAGAAGTCTAATAGGAAATAAAACCACCCTGCCAGGCTTTTTATGAGCTGAATTGGATTATCCAGACAACTGCCGTTATCTGAAAAATAAGAAATATCTCTCTATGCAAAGAAATTGCAGGGGATTTTGAAGTAGTCTGAAAATTGCAAATTCATTTTATAAAATTTGTGATAAAGAATTAGTGTACAAAGAGTAAAAAGATGATCAATATAATAAACTTACAAAAATGAGCTTCAAAGGAAAAATGACTGTTGTTCAGAAGAAATCAGCATCAGACTTCTTTGATTTTTCTATGGTAATTCAAAGGTTAAGGTTGCACCCAATTCTCCCATTGGTCATATAGATATGGACTTACATATATATATATATTATATATACATTTATATGCATAAATAATACATACCATTTAGATTTCTATTATCCTAAAACAATTTATTAACTTTGTAGTTTAATTACATTGATGAAAATAAGCAATTCTAAATTACATTTACCTTCATTTTAAAAAGTCTGACACCATATGTTAAAATAGAAACATATTATCACCTAGAGTAGTTAGACTGATAGTTGTGGCCCTGGGGATGTGTCCCTCTTCCTCTCTCTGCTTCTAAACTGCTCTGAACAGAGCACCAATTCTCCATTCTGTCCTCAGCCTTGCTGTTCTGTCTCACCTTGGGCGCTGAGCTGTGGACTCAGCATACCTTGGGTCAAACCTCTGGAACCCAGAGCCAAAATAAACTTCCCAGCTTCCATGTTATACTTGTCACATATTAGGGGACAGAAAGCTGACTAACATACCATCAAAACTCAATTCTCTCCCTTTTCTCTGCAGAATCATTCACTCCATATAGTACATGTTTGCATCATCCCTACATAGTAGGGATCTGCCCTCATGTTATTCTTCCTTTTTAATCTTTTCTTGTACTGCAATGTTTATGCTGAGTCCATGAAAATCTCAGTAATATGTAAATAAAGCTTTACGATTGTGGGAAATTAGCTTTTTCAATAAAATGGTTTTAACGAATTATAATTGCATTGATTTGAATATCCTGATCCAAAAATGAGATGAGGAACATACTCTCTGTCTCTTTGCTAATAAGGAAAAATCTGGCTTACTGCTAGTGATGTAGAGCATTTTCTCATATGTTTATGGGCTTTCTGGACTTCCTCCACTGAGAAATTTCTTTTTGGTTCCATAGCCCATTTATTGACTGGATTATTTATGATTTTGATGTTTAGTTTTTTTGAGTTCTTAGTACATTCTGGATATTAGTCCTCTGTCTAAGGTGTACCAGGCAAAGATTTTCTCTGATTCTGTAGGATCTCTCTTCACACTTGACTAATTCTTTAGCTGTGTAAAAGCTTTTTAGTTTAATTGCATCTCATTCATTTGTTCTTGACTTTACAGCTTGTGCCATGGGAATCTTGTTAAGGAAGGCGGTGCCGACCTCTATGTCATGATAGCCCTGTAGTATAATTTCAGGTCAGGAATTGATAAGAGAAATGCAAATCAAAACTTCACTTAGATTTCACCTCACTCCTGTCAGAGTGGCAAAAATGAAGAATACAAGCAATGACAGATGATGGAGGGGCTGTGGGAAAAGAGGAGCACTGTCACATTGCTGGTGGGACCGCAAACTGGTACAGCCACTCTGGAAAGTAGTAAGGAGACTCCTCAAAACATTAGGACGGGAGCCACCTTATGACCCAGCCATCCCACTCCTGGATATTTTCCCAGAAGAGTTAGAATCGGCTTACTATAGAGATACAGCTTCATCAATGTTTATAGCAGCTCAATTTACTATTGCTAGATTATGGAATCAATCCAGATGCCCCTCACTCGACTAGTGGATTCAAAAACTTTGGTACATATATACAATGGAATACTGCTCGGCTAAAAATATCCCAATCTCAGAGACTCCGGGACTGAATGTTTTCTCTCATTTGTGGAAGCTAGAATACAACCAGAAACAGTATAATAGATGGCTAAGCTAATAATAGTCTCAACATGTACAAATTTTTACATGAACAAATCAACTCAGAGGGTAATCTCAGACCTCCAAGAGAAGTCTATTTAACACGGGGGTTTAATTTGGGGAAACAAGGAATGATGGGGAATCCAAGGATGGAAACCAAGGAATGGCATCAGCCTTGGCTAGCTATGTGAATATACATTTGTTCTTGGTTGCTTGATAATGATTCCCTCTAATTATAAGTCCATTTTCAACAAATAAAAAAAAATCTGTCTTACTTTAAAAAAACACTGATGGACAGGATCCAGAGCATGGAGAGAGCCACATTTCAACTCTAATTGTGCAACAGGAGATGTGGCAGAACAAGGTGCGCACCCCCCTCCCACACCCCTCCAAGCTCTTTCAGTCCCCTCCTTTCTTTGGTACATTGTTTTCACCCTTCATTTCTGTCCTGATTTTCTATCATTTTGGGGGAAGATTGGATCTAGGCTTATCCTCAAGGATCTTTCTTCATAGTGTTCTTGTAGATTCATCATGTTTATCTGGGTAGCCTGGAAATCAGACTTCTCTTTCACCATCTTTAAGTAGGATTTGTATCTCCTTCCTGCCCTCTCCCCGAAGCTAGTTTTCACTATACTGGGCAAAGTCTCCCATATTGGGATTAGGGTATGGATACACTGATTCCCAGAGTGTTCCTGTCTCCCACTACTTCATCCTGCAAGACCAGCAAAGTTACCTAGAGGAAGAAGAGGAGGATTTACTTAGGTCCTTCCCTTTAGCACAGCTCAATTATTCTCAAATTGGCCTCCCTAAGAATTGCCAGGAGGATTTCTGCAGCCACAGGTTGCTGGGACCATTTAGAATTTCTGATTCTGGGAGGGAACATTGGCTCAGCCATTATAGCATTTGCCTGGCATGTGCAAGGTCACGGGTTTGAACCCCAGCACTACATACAGAACAAAGTGTCAGAGAAACGAAAGCCACATGAAAAACTAAATAAAACTGATTTTCTCTTTCTCTCTCTCTCTCTCTCTCTCTCTCTTTGTCTTTCTCTTTAAAAATAAAATTAAATAAATAGAATTTCTGATTCTGTAAATGGTAGAGTAGTCTGAAATTTCTTTCCTTTGCTAATAGATTCAACTTTTGCTTTCCAATAATTGAATTATATGTGTTTTAATTTATACTTCAAAACTAAATTTGTGGGAAATTGCTCATTATAATAAACATTATTCATTTGGCAATATTTTGTACAAACATTAAAAGAAAATATTGTTTTAAAAAATCAGGCACTGGACCTTTGCTAAGAAACATATTTCAAATTATATGAGTTTTTTAAAATATTAGTTTCAAAATAAACTTATAATGTGCAAAGTGCAGGCATCATTATAATTTGAAAATATCTTTTGTTCCCCCATGTTCGTGTTTTTCAAATGCAAATTATATAGTCAATGGAAGATGTTTCATAGCCAGTTAAACTTAAGCACTTGAAAAATAAAAAAGTTGTCAACGTATGTATTTTCTTGTTTCATGAAATCACACTTCTAATCGTTGCAGTACTTCATTGTAAAAATATTGACTACAGGAACTTGACATGTTTCTTTGTTTTCTAATGTAAACACATCAACACAAGAGATTTGTTTTTGATTCTTATTAAATTTACCATCTAAATTCATTTATTATTTCATTTCAGGGAGCCAGCAACATTGAACAAAGAATACAAAATTCCTCACCTCTACTTTTCAAACTGCTAATCATATTGGTGTACTGTATATTGTATAGTGAATAGAGAGAGAATATTGTAACATTTTACACAAGGTCTTCATCAGTTCGGTGGGACCAATAGGAATCACTTCAGGAATCACAATAAGTAAGGTATTGTTTCAGGTTGTAGTGGATTATTGAAACAACTTGAAGGGTCACACAAAAAAATGACAGAAATCACAACTTTTCTAAGAAGGATAGCAATGAACTACTAGCAAGATTAAAATATTCAGCCAACTGGAAAAGCCAGGCTTTCTGCCCCCCAATGTGACGGGAGCAAACATGGTGTCATGACATCTCCCACAGGTCTCATGAGGCATCTACCATTAGTGGAAGCATGTCTAAGAACATGAACATGTGGCCCCAACCTGTTGTCCAGGGAAGAACATGCACAGAGTGAGATGGAGCTGAGTACCTAGGACAGAAGCCAGCACTGCCAGTTTTAGGGGTACTTTACAATTCTATAGCCCTTCTACATCAATTTACTTTTCAGAAATAATAGCCAAGCATATGTTCTACCTCATGTGAATGGAGTGATGCATAAAAATATTGAGGTGCTCAACAATGTCACCAAGAACTGAGGAGCCCTGATTTCTTTAATCATTCTCTCAATTTCTGAAAATTACTCTTCATTAATTCGTAGTTAGATCCTGACCTTACACTAATATTCTGTCTACTAAAAGTAAATTATGAGGATGAGTACCCAAAAAGCATTTGATGAAATATAAGAATATTAGAATATGAAGAAAAGTAAAATGTCCTTAATACATAACAAGATTAGAAAAATATGCAGAGCTTCAGTGATCCTTACTTCTGCAACTTGTCATAAAACCATCTGTAGCCCTGTGTTTCATTGTGTATGTCACCTGGAAGTTATTTTATTTTTTCTATAATTTTTCTGTGTTTTTGACTCATATTTTTCTGTTTTAAATTTCAAGGATGGCAATTGAAAATGTCCCTTAAAGGCATTCTTAGTATCTAACATGGTCCTTCGCGCTTTTCTCTCTGGCTTTCCTCACCTCTCCATCTTCTCTCATTCTCTCTCCCTCTTTAACAGCCTCTCAAGCAAGCACATATACACACTTTGCCCAGCATATTTTAAATATATCTACAGCTTAAGTGTTTTATTATTATTCATGATTTTAATGTCATTTGAGCATTTTCTTCTTTATGTGAATTCTAAAGATACTTGTAGATGGACAAATATAAAAATTAACAGAGAAGTCTTATGTTTACTTACATTTCTCCAATGAAACCAACTTTGCAAACCACAGTATAATACAAAACCAGAATACTAACATTCTCTCATCTGACAATTTAAACAGATTTTCCTAGTTGATTTGTTTATTTGTATGCTTATATATAGTTAGTTCTACTTAGTTTTATCACACATGAAATTTCATGTATGAACTACAATAATCTGGATACCAAACACTTTCACCATCACAAAAATCCCACAGAATGTCATTTGTGTGCACACCTGCCTGTTGCTCACCATACCACCCTGTTCCCTTCCATCCATGGCAGCATTAATCTGTTTTCTATTTCTAAAATCTTCCATTTAAAAATTGCTATGCATATAGTATGATAGTTTGTAATCTTTGGTGGTTGGCTATTTCCACTTGGCATAATTTTAGCTAGATGCTCTTATATAGCAAAAGTTTTTTTTTTTTTTAAGACAGAGAGAGAAAGAGAAAAAGAGAATCCATTTTATTTAGTTTTCACATGGCTTTTACTGTTCCAACACTTAATTGTGTATGTGGTGCTGGGCTTTGAAACCGCATCCTCTCACATGCCAGACAAGCACCATAACTGCTGAACCACTGGTCCAACACCAATAGTTCTTTTTTTTTTTTTCTTAATATTCAGTTACAAATAGAATTCCATGGTATAGATGTACACACTGGATGGTTCACCTGTTGTAGGATGCAGACCTGAATGGAGCACTCAGTTTGACAAGGTGGCAACGGAAGTTCCTATGAGCATATGTAAGGTATTTTTTTCAAGAAGTTAAGTTTGTATTTTTCTAAATAAAAATCTAGTAGTTACTAGACTGTGTGGTAGTTAAATGGATGGTTTTATAAGAAACTTCCAAGCTATGATCGAGAGTGATTATAACACTTTCCTTTGTATTTTCTTAATTGAAAATTTTGAAATAGTTATAGTTTCATATGAAAAATATTATCATTTTAAAAAATTATAAAATTTCTATTTTTATTAAATATGTGGAAGATACATCTGAACATATTATCAGCTAAGATTGTTATTGTTTTATTATTATTATTGCTATTTTATCCACTCTCAGCATCATGTCTGTGTGTCTATGTGTGAGTGTGTGTGTTTGTGTGTGTGTGGGTATGTGCACCTATTTCTGTTTTACTTTGTTTTTTCTTATTCCCTACAGGTAATTTTGAAATAATATATTTTGGATTATATTTTTGGTATTGTTTTATGTTCTTAATACCATGTGCAAATCCCTATAATCATACATGTATTTGAAATTTATTCTGTTTTTCTACGTCTAATAATCTAGGACTGATGTCTCAATTTCTTACATAATTATATTCATGTTGATATGTTAGTTGTATCTTAGACAAAATTGTCAGTTATGCAAAGTAACTTTAACACTTGAGTTCAGGCCAGTGCTCATTAAAAATTCTTTCTTCAAAGAGGCTCACTCTTCAATTACATATGTTAAATTTTGTTTACCTGAATTAATTGCTGGAGTATATATTTTAACTTAATTCATAAATGTTGTCATCAATTAGTTTATAGGTATATAAGAATAGATGTGTTGGACTGGAGCGGTGGCTCAGCAGTTACGGGGCTTGCCCAGCACACAGATTACACGGGTTCAAACCCCAGCACCCATGTACCCAACTGAGAGTCAGAGCAACGAAAGCCATGTGAAAAACTCAATAAAAATTTATTTTCTCTCTCTCTCTCTGTCCTTCTCTCTTTAAAAAAAAAAAAGAATAGATGTGCTTTATGTTTACATTTAAAATATATATTATTGAAAAATCATCCCATGAGCAACACTGATCAACAGTGATCTGCTTTCTTCACAACTTTTGGTATTTGTTTGATTTTCTTATCAGAGTGATATCTATTTGGGGAAAAGCCTAAATCTAACATGGAATATTTTAGCTTGTGAATGACTTGAGGTCTATAAAAACTTTTCGATCTATAAAAATGTCTTTCATTATCCTTGGTTATGTGACATTCAGGATATTTATAAGCTTTCTGACTTTAGATTAATATGGTGAATTGTTTAGATTTTCAGAGTGTATCTTTAGATCAGATTTAATTCCTGCTGACGTAGGTTTTTCTTATATTTATCATTGATCTGTTTGTGTTTTACGTTTTCTGTTCTACTCTCTTACTTTCCAAGCAGGCACACCAGCTATCTGTACATGAAAACTCTGCGATCCGTACTTGACTGCCATCTCCTCCGTGCTCCTTCCATCTTTTAATCATTTCATTTTCTTCGGTGGTGATTCTAATCTTTATCGGTTTTCAACTTTCACTGTTTGCTATGACTTGTGTGCTAATCTCCTTCAAAAACTTTTCACTCCCTTGTATTTTCCTGTATTTTCTTGTCCTGATCTGAATTGTGGAGTTGGTACTTTTTGACTAGAACGTATCATTACATGCTAATCCAGCTGTTGTCCCTGAAGAATGCTAACCTCAGCTGTTTCTGTGGAAGTAGAAGACTTTAGGCGAATATCCCTCCGTTTCGCATAAGCTGTTCTGTTCACAGACAGCCCCACATTTTTGGCACAGGATTAGGTTTGTAAGGTAGCCATACCAGCTTTCCATTTGTTATTATTGTTTTGGTGGGGCTATTGTTGAATTTATTAAAGTTTTAAGGCATAAGACGACTCAGGGTTGCGTTTTTGAATTTATGAGGAAATATTTAACAAGGAAAAATAGCTAGGTTATATTTTTACACTTACATATTATGCATTATCATGTATAAAGTACAAAGATGTGATACAAATACAGAAAAATGCATAATAAACTTTGAAGTGCTTCTATATGCATATTTAATATTGATGATCTGTTTATAAATTTATGACAGCATACAATGGAAGAAAACTGACATGTTAAAATAAGACCTTTTAGATACAATGTGAACGGCCTGCTGATTCATTTTATTTTTAAACTTGTAAGCGTTTAGGCCCGGGATCTGCTCTTCTAACTGGAGTCTGAATATCTACAGAGTGTGAAGACGTGGGTGGTAATGCAGAGGAGGAGATGCTTAAACAGACTTTGTAGATAGGTACTAACACTGCATAGATTGAAACCAGCAAGAGTACGATTTTTTATATGGTGTATGTAAAAAGCAACATAAATTCATGTAGGCAGTGTTTTGCACAGCATGGAGTGATTCTTCTGTTTTTTACTTCAGTATGTACTTGTACTATTGGGGGGAATATCCCTCTGGTCTTTAAAAGGCAATGTTAAATGCAACTTCCTCTAAGAGAACTAACTGCTTCTCTTATTCATTGAGAGTCCTCCAAATAGCTAATTTATCAGACGAAAAAATCTTGTCCAGTCTGCTCTTATTTGTTCAAAATATAAACTGTGTAAATTTCTCCAAACAAGTCAAGATAGGCATAATCAATATACAGAAATATATTTTGAAATTGCATTAGAAAAGAAGAAACGAAGTAGTTTTTGCAATTCAATGTTCCAAAGACTTTTATTTGGCAGGGAACTATTTTAAGTAAAATATTTCAATAACTTTATTGCAATAGGAGTATTTTTTATACTTTAAAAAATTACTTCTTATTTAAGATTGTTACAGAGAGGAGGAGTAAGACAGTGGAGGGGAACTTTCCTGATATTGTCCTCCATAGAAGAATTAATTTGAACAACTATACATGCACAAAAACTAAGAAAAACCAGTCAAGAGACCAAACTACTTGACTGCTAAGTGCAGCACATTGGAAAAAAAAAAAAAAAAAAAAAAGGGTGCTGGAGCAGTTGGGGCAGTGGCTCAGTGGTTATGGTACTTGCCTGCCTGGCATGCACGAGGATGCGAGTTCGAATCCCTCCACCACATATACAACGAAGTGCTGAAGCAAGGAAAGTCCCATGAAAAACTAAATAAAATTGATTCTCTCCCTCTCTCTGTCTCTCTCACTGTCCTTCTCTCTTTAAAATAACAACAGCCTAGCACTGAGTCACAAACCTGTATTCCCAGTTGCTACAGAGGCTAAAGCAGGAGGACCTGAAGTTCAAAGCCAACCTCAGCCACTTAGTCTGGAAGCAAATTCACAAGACATTGTCTTGAAATAAAAAAAAATATATAAAGGATAAAGGGGCTGGAGATATGGCTTAGTGGTTAAGTACCTCTGGGTTCAATCCCAAGTATCACACACACACACACACACACACACACACACAACACGTGTTGAGAGTTAGGACAGGTAGATTTCACATTACAAAGAAGCACCATTCACTTGGGAGGAACAGAGGACACAAATTCAAGTCCTTACCTTGGACACCAGTATTGGGCTTCCATGGTGCAGCCCTGTACACAGCAGATCTTCAAGTCCCATATTTTGGGTCTGCACTCATTGACCTAGGCCATCCTGGTGCCAGGTAGGAATATAAGGCTCCAGGCTTCAGGCTCCTGTGTCTTACTTCATGTTCATACCACCAGGCTGACTTCAGCGCCCCTCAGCTTCAGAATCCCCCCTGCATCTGTAGTCCTCATCAGCCCCAGGGCTGAGGCATGCCTTGGCATTGCCCTGCCTGTGTTTTCCACCTCTGCTGGCACTGCCCTTCTGGATTCAGAGGACTCAGACTCTGGTGCATTCCAGAGCAATGCTAGCTGTGTGGCTCCTGGACCTCTGGTCTGCACCAGCACCAGATTACCTGCTGGGCTTTTCCAGAGAAAGCCCATATGTAGGGTCAAACAACTTCCTGCATTTTCAAACGCACAGATGTTAACGCACGGTCATAAGGCTGAAGAACAGGATCTTACCAAGTGTACAAAATAAGGAGTCAGCACTGAGTCTATAGAAATGGACACGTACAAAGATTTGACAAAAATTTCAAAATAACTGCTTTCAGAAAGCTTAGCAAACTTCAAGACAACATAGAGAAACAATTCAACAAGATGAGAAGAGCAAACAGAGTGAGAATTTCATAGAGAGACTGGAATAATAATTTTGAAAGAATTAAACAGAAATCTTGGACCTTAAAAATGCAGTAAAAAAAAAAAAACATGTAATATAGATCACCACCAACAGAATTGATGAAACAAACAAAAAATGGAAGTTAAAAATTGGTTATTTTAAAACTACAGAACAAAAGGGAAAAAGACAAAAATGAGTTTAAAGGAATGAAGAAAGCTGACTGAATTTACAGGAAAGCGTTAAAAGAGCAAATATTCAATTCATATCCATTAAAGAGGGAGAAAAGAAAGGTGAAGGGGTAGAATTCGTAAGTAAATAAATAGTAGGGAATGTTTTCTAAGCCTAGAGAAAGATGTAAATATTCAGGTAGGAGAAAGTCAAAGGTCTCAAATCAGAGTCTATAAAATACAATTATTTTAAGATACATAGCAGTCAAAATATCAGAAATCAAAGAGGATTTTGAAAGCATAAGAGAGAGTTTTGTTACAGAAACTTTGTAGGTCAACAGAAAGTGGGATGATAGATTATTTATCCTTTTTTATTATTTTGGTTCTGGGGATTGAATCCAGGAGAAGTTTATCATTGAAATACAGTCCAGGCCCTTTTTATTTTTTGAGATAGCTTTTTGTTAAGTTGCTGAGGCTGGTCTCAGATTTGTGATCCTCCTGTCTCAGCCTCCCAAGTTGCTGGGAATATAGTTACTTGAGCCCGGGCCTTGTTTGTGAGGATTTATTTAATGTCCTGTGGGGAAAAAGTAAAATGAAACAAAACTGCTAAACAAAAAGATTATGCCCTGTATAGCTAGTGTTCAGAAAGGAGAAATAAAGACTTTCCCGTTGAAACAAAAGGTAAGGGAGCTCATCCCTGCCAGATCTGTCTTATCAGAAAAGCCAAGGACAGGTCTGCAAGCTGAAATAAAAAGATACTAATGGTAACATGAGAACATCTGAGAGTATCAAACTCATTGGGGAAATGAATAAATTGTCAAATTCAAAATACTATAATAACTTAATGGCGGGTTGTAAATACTAATATCTTTGATGTGAAAGTTAAAATATAAAACTACTAAATACAATAATAAGTAAAATAATTTTAAGGACTAGACATGATAAAAAGATGTAAATAGGTCAAAAATTAAAAATATGGTGAAGTGAGGGAGTAAAATGTGGAGTAGGGGTTTTTGTTTGTGTTTGTTTTTGATAGTGAAGTAAAGTTCTTATCTCAACCTGATATGAACTGAGGTGTTTCTACAAAGAGAAGGAATCAAAGAAAAAATGTCACTTAGCTACAAAGAAAGAAAACAGGAAAAGGAAATTACAAAGAATTTAAAACTTACAAAAATATGGGATACGTATAAAGAATTTCTGAAAGGGAAATTTATAACAAGCATGACTATGTTAAAAAATGGCATGTCTCAAATAGCACCTTAGCTTCCCTTCAATAAACTAGAATAGCAAGAATAAAGTAAGCCCAAATCATCAGGAAGAAGGAAATAAATACCAAATCACAAGTAAATGAAATAAGGACTGAAAAAAATAATAAAAATTTCAAGAAAAAGATACTTCATGTTTTTGAAAATAAACTCAATCAAACCTTTGCTAGATTGAAGAGAGAGGAGTCAAAATTGAGAAGGAAAAAGAAGTATAACTCATACAGTAGAAATACAAAGGATCATAAGCAACTATTATGAGAAAATACACCAACATATTGGGTAGTTTAGAATAAATGGATTAATCTTTTCACATATGCAAACAACCAAGATTGAACTATGAAAAAATTTTTAAAAATCTGTTTTTTTAAAGGGAGAGAGGGACAGTGAGGCAGAGAGAAATCAACTTTCTTTAACTTTTCATGTGGTTTCATTGCTCCAGCACTTTTTTGTGTACGTGGTACTGGAGTTCAAACTCATGTCCTTGCATATGCCAGGTTAGCACCATAACTGCTGAGCCACCATTCTAGCCCCCAAGAAATTAAAAAAAAAAAAACTTAATAGACCAAATACAAGTTAAGAGATTAAATCAGAAATAAAAGATCTTCCATCACAGAAAAGCCCTGGAGTAGATGATTCCACTGCTGAGTTCTATAAAATATTTTCAGAAGTAACTCTGATCCTTTTCAAGCACTTTCAAAAAAAAAATAGAGTAGGAAGAACACTTTCTAATTCAATTTACAAGGCCAGTATCACCCTAACACCATAGCCATGAAAGGAAATTACAAAAAAGAGAAAAGTACAGACCAATATCCCTATGAAAAAGAGATACAAAATATTCAACAAAATAATATTGAGACAAATTCAGCAACATACACAAAAGAGCATTTATCATCATTTAGTAGGATTCATCCAAGGATTACAAGGATAGTTTAAGATATGTAAATCAATAAACGATGCATCATATAAACAGAGCAAAGGACAAAGGTTTATGATCATTCCAATGGACAAAGAAAAAAGGTTTTGAAAATATTCAAATTCTACCTTAATGAAAACTCTCAACAGATTATCCATAGACAGAACTTATCACAACCCAATAAAGACCAAAAATGACAAACTCAAATAGCATGACATTTAGAGAGTAAAGTTGAAGAAGACAAGAGTACCCACTCAGGAATTCTACTCAATGTATTCCTGGAGGGCCTAGCCAGAGGAAGTAGACATGAGAAAGAAATAAAATGTCATCCATATGGGAAAGGAAAATGTTCAACATTACTGTTTGTAGACAACATGATCTTACATGGAAAACCTGAAGGCTCACCCCACAAAACTATTAGAGTTAATAAATAAATTCAGGAATGTGGCAGGGTAGAAAATCAATGCCCCTAAATCAAGTGTATTTGTATATAATAACGTTGAGCTGTCTCAAAAAGAAATCAAGAAAGCAATACCAATTACAGTAACTATAAAATTAGTAAATACAAAGTAAAAATTAACAAAGAAGTAAAATAATTCTATTCAAAATGATAAAACTGATGAAAAAGTTGAAGACACAAATAAATAAAAGGATAGGTCATATTCACTTGTTGGAAATCTTAGTATTGTTAAAATATCCATTTTAACTACCAAAAATGATCAACAAATTCCTACAGTTTTTATCAAAATACCAACCACATTCTGTGAAAAATAGAAAATGCAATTCTCAAATTTATATGAATTAGAAAATGATGGTGAATAGCCAAGCAATCTTGATCAAAAAGAACAAAACTACAGGTACCACATGACCTCAATTCCATATACTACAAAGTTATTTTGATCCAAATGCCACAAAAATAGACTCATAGTCCAAGGAACAGAGCAGAGCCCAGAAATAAAACTATACTTTCAAAGCAAACTTTAACAAAGGTGCCAAAAACATCAGAGAAATAAGAGCCTCATCAATAAATGGTGCTGTGAAGAGGGGATATGGAAAATGAAAAATTTGTCCCTTTCCCAAACTCAACTAACATGGGATTTAAGACTATTTTAGTCACATTTTTAGTCATTGTGCCCATACAAGAACAGTTTTAGAGGTTGAAAAGTTTATTAAGTGCATCTAGTTCCAGAGATAACAGTCTAACACTCCATAGATGGCCGATGTCATCGCTCTGGGCCCAAGGTGAAGCAGAAAATCATAGCAGAAGAAAGTGGCAGAGGAAAGCAGCTCAGGACATGGAACCAGGAATCAGGAGACAGCTCTCTTCACTACTCAAAGTATAAACCCCAAAGGCATGCTCCTCCTACCGCTATACGTTACCTGCCTACACTTCCCACCCAGTTAACCCACTTCAGTGGATTAATCCATACATTAAGTCACAGCTCTTGTAATTTTTTTTTAATTTGTTAAAGATGGTCTTACAATTAGGAAGGAATCATTGTCATACAATTAAGAACAAATGTATAATGTCATAGCAAGCCAAGGCTAATACCATTCATGGTTTCCCCCCTTGGGTTTCCATGTTTCCCCCTACTTAACTCTCATGTTAGTTGGGCTTCTCATGGAAGTCAAAGGTTCCCCACTGAGTTGATTTCCCCATACGCCCTCACTCCAGCCTCCTTGATATCCTTCCTATTCCCTCCACACCTCCCTGCCATCATCCCTTGATCCCCAGCATACTAGGCAAGATTCCCCCTGCTCATGTAAAATTTCATTCATGTTGAGGTTCTTATTAGCTTAGCCATCTATCTGTTACTGTTTCTGATTGTATTCTAGTTTCCACAAATGAGAGAAAACATTCAGCCCTTGAGTCTCTGAATTTAGGATATTTCACTTAGTATAATTTTTTCCATCTCCATCCATTTGGCTGCAAATGCCATGATATTGTTTACTCTAATGACTGAGTAGAATTCCATTGTATATATGCACCACAGTTTTTGAATCCATTCATCAAGTGAGCGGCATCTGTATTGGTTCCATAACTTAGCTTTAGTAAATTCACAACTCTTGTAATCTAATCCTTTAACTTCTGAACATTTTTGGGTTGTCTCACACATGAGCTTTTGGGGAACATCTCATATCTAAACCATAATAAAGTGTTAAATGTAAGATATAAAATTATGAAAACAATATAAAAAAAACATAAGTAAACACTTGGTATAGGAAGTGCCTATTTGGATGCATCATCCATAATGCAGGCAACCAAAGCAGTAAAAGACAAACAGGATTAAATCAAACCAAAAAAATAACAACAACAAAAAACCTGCACAGCAAAGGAAACAAGCAACAGAGTAAAGACAGGATGTACATGAAGGAGAAAATATTTCCACATTCTACACCCAAAAAGAGAACAATATTCTGAATAATTAAGAAACCAAAAAAAAATGATAAAAATATCATGAAGCCAGACATGGTGGTGCACATCTTTTTCTCACCAATTTGGGAGGCTGAGGCAGAAGAATTTCATGTTCAAGGCCACCCTGGGCAACAGAGCAAGATCCTGTCTCAGAATAAAAAAGTGAAAAGGGCAGAAGATATAGCGTAGACATAAAACAGTCCTGGATTCAATTCGCAGTACCATAAAAAAATTTCAACAAAAATAACAAATAACTCAAGTTAAAAAATGGGTCATGATGTGAACTGATCATACAAGTACAAATGATCAATAAGAATAAAAATATTCTCAAAATCACTACAGATTGAGGCAGATCAAATCCATGAGGTATGTCACCCCAGCCTCAGTAGCTATTATTAAAAAAAAAAAAATTACAGATACTAGTAATAGGAAAGAAAAAAAAAAGGAAACTCTCTTACATGGCTGATAGGAATACAAATTATACAGCCTTTCCTGAGAAGAGCATGTGGTTCTTCAAAAAAGAAAAAAATAGATTTAATGATTTAGTTATCCCACTTTTCAGTATATATTCAAAGGAAATTATGTTCTCCTACCAAAGAAAAACTTTACTTCCCTTGTTTTTTATATAACACAATTTGCAATAATCAAGATAGGGGAATCAAACTGGGCACTCATTTACAGATGAATGGACAAAGAAAAACTAGTATATATGCAAAGTGGAATATTATTCAACCATGAAAAGATGAAATCTTGTCATTTGTGGCAAAATGGATGGAACAATATGATATTTTCTTTAGTAAAATAAACAAGATGTAAAAGAGTAAATACTGCATGCTCATTCACATATATGAGCATGATTTTGAAGTAGATTAAAAAATTGTAGTTACTAATGGATATAGCACCATGGTAGAGTGCTTGCCTAGCGTGCATGAGGTCTTGGGTTCCATTCCAAGTACCAGAAGAAAAAAGTAAAATAATAAAATAAAATAGTAATGACTAGAGGCTGGAAAGGATAGGGAAAGAATATAAAAGCTGCTTAAGTAACCAGTTCTGAAATAAGGTCAAATGTGATAGTTCTAGTGTTTCAATGACACTAGGGTAACAAAATGTCACAATAACCTATTGTTTACTTTGTGAAGAAATAGAAGAGAGAAACTTGAAGGCCTCAAACATAATGAAAGGTTAAGATGCAAATGCTCTTTGCTCTGATTTGATCAGTGCATGTTGTATACATATACTGAAATACCTCACTGTGCTCAATAAACATGCATAAATATTGTGTTAAAAATTGAACTTAAAAATATGTAGGATTGAAGTTAAATTCTAGGAATGAATTCATTCCAACTCTTTGACATTTGAGAATAAGTTTTTTGGTATAAATCAATTGCCATGCTAGACTCTGTCTGTAATTGCAATTTTAATTATGCTCCTTCCCTTTGCTTTATCCCTCCAGGTTGTTTACATAGAAAGGGTTCCAGAGGATCAGTTGACACTAAGCAATACTCTGTAGAACATCTTGATAAACACCAGCCACTCTTCTCTTTCCCCGTTTAGCTTTGAGTCTGCTCCTTGGCATGTTTTGTGAGCCACGTGAGCTGCACGTAGTGCCACAAAGTGCCATCGGTTCTAATCATCAAATCTTAACCTTTACAAGAAAGCACAGCTTCTTGCTAACATGTGTAATGTCGATAATAGAACGCTCATAAAGAGTACTTCAGTTCATATAAAGAGTACTGAAAAATCCCCCGATATAAAATAAAACTGCAGTGTAGGATAATATACAAACATAACGAAATATTATTTATCATAATTCAACGTTTTCCTTATGTTAGTTGCTGTCATTAGTATTTTTTTTTTAAAGAGAGAGGGACAGTGAAAGAGAGAGAGAGAAATTTTATTTAGTTTTTCATGGGATTTTTGTTGCTCTGACACTTCATTGAGTACGTGATGCTGGGGTTTGAACCCAAGTCCTTGGGCACATGCCAGGCAAGTGCTGTAATAGCTGACCCACTTCTCCAGCTCCTGCCATTAGCTTCATATCCTATATGGCAATATAAATGTCCAGAAAGTAGGCAAGAAAGTAAATGCATCAAAATTCAGCAGTACTAAGAGCTTGATTTCCTGTGCATGGGTAAACATGGCCAAGGTCAGGCTCTACCTGGTGGCTTAGGGCTGTTTATTTGTTTGTTCATAAAGTTTTATTTAGATATAGTTTCAATGTTATGGAAAAGATAGAGGAGTAATACCAAATCTTCCTTATACTCCTTGCCCAGAATCACAAATTGCACATTTTAGTTCATTTGCATTATCGTTCTCTATCAATCAGAATGACAGTATAAATATATAAAGTCTTATATATTTTGAGACTTAAGATTAAGGTATATATAATAGAATTATATAATGTGACCCTTTAGTTCCTAGATAATTATGTCTTTAGCTTCTAAGAGAATATTCTTATAATCACAATTAAAATTAGGAAATCACCATCTATGAAACATTATTAGCCAATCTATAGGTCATCAAGTAAAGTTCAATTTAGGATAAAAAAATCCAAAAGAGCTAATCAACATTTTTCAGGCACAAATTTAAGTATAAATATATACAAATCAAATAATCTAGTATCTAAAATCATAAAGCATAATAATCTGAAATTATGCAAAAATGAATATATGGAAAAGTAATGATGGAGGAACATTTTAATTCACTTCTCCCAGACAGTGACAAAGGTTTGAGAACATAAGCCCTCACAACAACCAAAACAGAAAACCTGTAAGATAATTTTTGTTATAGAAGTCATGACTTCCATATGAATTCTGAACCTTCATGTTAAAGGATTAAATTGACACTTTGCATTAAGCATTTGTGGCTCAGAAACTAAAATTGGACTCCAAAGAAATAAATCACACCATAGAAACTGAGAAATGATATGCACACTATTATTTTCTGGTTATGATATACAGAAGAAAAAAATTATAGAATCCAGAAGATAAAATACAGACATGAACCACAGCAAGGTCCATAATGGGATGGTTCTAGCTGTATACAAATTTAGAGCCCTATAATGAAACTTCTTATTTTCCATGAAAATATATTTGCCCAGACATCTATACTGGAAAATAGAAATAGCACACATTTCAATGTATAGATAGGACTTAAAAAATCTGCAACTTGTTCCTTTAGAAAGCGTTAAACAGGCTCACACAGTTGACCTGTACTTTTGTGAGGGAACATTATATATTTTGTTTTTAATTTCATAATGTACAAAATCAATCATTTCAACTCTTGAGCACAAACCTACATAATTGGTCTGAAATCACATTTAGAAGCTTAGTGGTAGGCGCTGCCTTCACAGCACTGTGAACTAATGGAGGTGTAGGTGTAATTGCTTTAGTTGGTCTTGTTTGTATATTTTTTTCCAATGCACAGTACTCATAAATTGTTTCTGAGCATGTTCTATGTGATGAATGTGTTTAATTCCTCTATAGGTTTGCTCCTTGGTTTGAAGCTGAAGAATCAAGGCATGTTTCACCTGATCTTTTTCAACTACATAGTGGTCGTCTCTCCCGGGTATCCCACTCTTCAGTTGCTTCATTTGGTATGCTAACATCTTGTGTCTTCAGTTAGTTCAAATCCCTTTTCTATCTGTGCATGCTATCAGTAAATATTCTGAAGTTGGATGTGATTTTTTAAATTAAGTTTTTTTCAGAAGATTCTAATCAGAACCAGCTCTTCATCACTCCATTTTTCTGCCACTTGCCCTGACTTTGACAATAAAATGAGATTTCTCCTTCCCTTATTCTGGAATTTAACACTATTTTCACCTCTTCTAGGTATTGGAGATGAAGAGCCCATCTTGTTGTGTTCTTGTTTTTACAGGTTTATCCGAATTATCTACAGCCTCTATTTGGAATTCTATAATGTACCTTCAAGTTGACTATGGGACAAAATGGCAATATTTTATTATTTCTTTCCTTAATAATACAATATTTGTTTTTTAAGGTTTAGTTTATATACTAGAAGCTTCAATGTGATTATTAATAATCTCTTAATTGACTTTGGGAATATTAAGGATTGTATTTCAAAAACTTTTGGCCATCTTTCTCACATGGATAGTAGTTAAATACAATTTTGAAAGCTAACCAACAACCAAAGTAACTAGAGATTAGGAATGGTCATTTGTAGTTATAATAAAAATCTTCATTATTAATCATATGATTAAAATACTTAAATTTTGTCATAAAAATACTACTTGTCTTTGACGTAATCTATATTGATGGTCCTTCTAATAGCATTATTGCTATTATTCTACTGTACTTTAACTTGTGCTCATTAATATCTGCTTAATTAAAAACACATGTTGAGAATCGTAGGATTATAAAACTGCAAAGATTCAGTAAATCTAGTGGAGTAGAAGCCAATGGTTCAGTCACTTAAATCTTCCTTGAAAAGGAACAATTGAAAGAAAAATGTCATGCTTTAGAGAGAAGGTTCAAGGACCTTCTTCTTGTTATCCCCACAACTGGAATTTTTTTGGTAGTCTTAGAGTTTTTTTTTGTAACACATAGTTCAGTCCTTCTGCCAACAGAAGAAATCAGACAAAGAACAGCTATAATACTTGTGTACCATCTCATTACTAGCTGTCTGCATTTCTTAACATCTCTCATTCCTAAAATCACAATATATATCCACTGTAACATATTTTAATTCTTTTCTTTCCTGTGTATGCTTTC
Source organism: Aplodontia rufa (assembly GCA_004027875.1). Taxonomy (NCBI): domain Eukaryota; kingdom Metazoa; phylum Chordata; class Mammalia; order Rodentia; family Aplodontiidae; genus Aplodontia; species Aplodontia rufa. The sequence continues at coordinate 74,181 of PVKS010002443.1, forward strand.
ATTGTGTTTTCATGTAAAGTTTTTTACTTCTGAAAATGAAAGCCACAGTTATACTTGTCTAGATTCCCGGATAAGTACAAAGGGCATTCAATGAAATTGAATTGAACTTGGACCAGTTCCATTATTTTATATATATATATATATATATATATATATATATATAGAGAGAGAGAGAGAGAGAGAGAGAGAGAGGGAGGGAGGGACAGTGAGACAGAGAGAAAGAGAGAAACAATTCTATTTAGTTTTTCATGTAGGTTTCATTGCTCCAAGACTTGATTGTGTATGTGGTCCTGAGGTTTGAACTTTCATACTTGCGTATTCCAGGCAGGGGCTGTAATTGCTGAACCACTACTCCAGTCCCAGTTCCATTATAATTAAACATAAAGAGGAAGTGTTGCCTGGATTGATCTGAGCTGGAAACCTTTAAAAAATATTTTCATACTGAAGTATAAGAATACAGGTAGGGGGTGGGGAGGATAGCAGGGAAGGCAAGAGGAAGTACTGGGGACTGAAATAGAGCAAACTATGGTCTATGCATGTACAATTGAAACAAAACAAACCCCAATATTATGTATTACTATAATGCACAACTAAAATTTTTATTTTTTTTAAATCATTAAGGTTGTATTTATTATCAATTAAAAATAAAATTCTAAAAATAATTTATCAACTGGTATATTAAATTAAAATATTAATTATTTATTAAATGATTGTTAATCATTATTAGATTAAATTGATTATTATTATTTATTTAATTTAAAAAACTTCTAAGAGCTTGGGGTGGTGGCTCGGCGATTATGGCACTTTCACAGCATGAGGGAGTACACGGGTTCAAACCCCAGCACCCACATACACAACTGAGTGTTGGAGCAACGAAGGCCATGTGGAAAATCTCAATAAAAATTGATTTCTCTCTCTCTCTCTCTCTCTATTCTTCTCTCTTTAGAAAAAAAAATTCTTAAATTGCTTTTTAAATGTTACATATCAAATGCTACTTATTTCTTCTGTATACTATCAGATAATTGGTGGCTTGCTCCTTTTTCTACTTATGGAGAGCCTATTTAAATATGTCCTAGCTTCCCTCCTGTGATTCTTTCTATTCAACAGTGCACATATTTAGTAGATTGCATGGGCTCTCAAATGTAAATTTACTGTGCTCTTGATAGCAACCCAGCACCTGAGAGAAGGAAAGAGAAATTGACAACATATTCACTAGTCACTTCAACCAAATGGTTTGTCTGTACTCAGTGATTTATTCTTGATAGATTTGTTGTTTTATTTCCTTCACCTAAGAAAATTAATTTTGAATAAATCCATAGACATCATAGATCTAGAAGAAACTGCCATTTGCTGTTCTAGGAATAAATGTATGTAAATGTATAAACATATATAATGAGGTTATTTTTTATTGATCATGGTTTATATTGCTTACTTTAAATGGCATATAATTATGTTAATCATTATTTACTCAAAATTATTTAAAACATGGAGTCATTTCTGAAAATTTAATATGTTAAGGATCTTGTGAGTTTAAAGTAATGTCCTAACCTCACAACAGTTCACCTCGTGAGAAAAATAAACAAATACATTGGCTATAACCCACAGTATCATAAAAACTATTACATATAGAGGGTTAATAAAAAGATGATGCCTTCTCATTCCCATTTCCACCTAGACTTCTTAAGCTTATGTTTAGGCTGATTTATCCTATGGTAATTCTTGTTCACTTCCTTTTCTGAGAAAAAAAGGAAGCAAGTAATTGGCATATACTCTAAAATGGAATTATCAAATATAGAATTTTTTTCTGAATTACAGTAAACATCTCAACGTGATATCAAAAATAAGATTTAAAAATAAGTGGAGGGAGGCCTAGAAAGGTGGCTCAGCAGTATCCCGCTTGCCTGGCATGCCTGAGGATCCACGTTCAAACTCCAGCACCACATACACAACCACAGCGTTAGAGCAACAGAACAAGTTGAAACACTAAATAAAATTGATTCTCTTTCTTTCTCTTACTCTCCCTCTTTCTTTTTCAAAAGAATTTCAAAACATAAATTAATAAATAAATGGAAATACTGCAGATAGATCTCAGCAGTTACTGTGCTTGCCTAGCATGTGTGAGGACCCAGGTTTGAAACCCAGCACCACATACTCAACTAAGCATCGGAAAAACAAAACGTCTAGATGAAAAAATATATAAAGTTGATTCTCTCTTTTTGTCTCTCACATACTCTCCCTGTCTCCAAAAACAAATAGGTCCAAAAGTAAATAAAAATAAAAATAAATGGAGCAACTATCTCAGGCAGAACTTTTGAAAAGCTTCAGTAACAAAAAAAAAAAAATACTTTCTAATATTTCATTTTTGTAATTTTTATAAAAAATGAGAGTAGAGTCACTTCAAATTCTTATTTTCCATACTTTTATTGGTACATTATTGTTGTACACAATGATGGCATTTTTGTTACATATTCTTATTTGCACACAATATAGCAATGTATGTATATATATATATATATGAGCATATATATATATATTTCTAATTGCTTACATTTTCTATTGCATCTTTGGATGCTCAATTGATCAGTATCAACTAATGTAGTGTATAAAGATTCGTTCTTTAAACTTTGCATATAAGAGAACTCCACAAAGTCCCATTTAGTGGCTTAGTAGCTATTACCATTTTTCTAAGGCCAATATGCAACTTAGTCTACAATGGATTCCCGAAGTGCTTCTAAAATATTGGAAATAATATCATTTTTAAGTGACTTTTCACATTTTACTATTATCTGTGAAATAATAAAATTATAATTGTACATAGCACTAAAGGATCTGAAAATAACCCATCAAGTAATTTAGTTGTATTAATTTCTGCTGAATATTACTATAGTAATCATTAATATTACTTAATGAATGAAAATATGCTTATGCTTTATATGCATATATTCTATGTACAATGCCTTTTAATTCTCCATGATACTAGTTGCAAAATATAATTTTTGATACCTTTACAAAAAACCAATTTAATGATTTGTAGGTTGAATAGTATATGGATTATTTTCCATAAGTGATCTAGAAAACAATAATATGGTTCTTAATAGTTCATCTGGAAATATTTTCCAATGATAACTATACATTTAATCTTGTGGAATTTGTAAATGTTTATTTTGAGAAAAACTCACTTTAAAAAGTGTGATGTTAAATCAATATGAAGTTGTTTTTTTTCCATACAGCACTTTTACATGAATAATTTCAAAAACTAACATAATTCTGGACACACAATCATATGTAAATTAGAGGATTGTTTAAAGCCAGATTGACATGAACTTGCTAATGACTGCTCTGACTTCTAGAGAATACATTACAATTTACATCCTCTATTTATGATCTCTTAAGCAAGAATATTAAGACAGTTTTTCTTCAATATTGCCAGTTCTATAAACACACTTGCCTTGTCTATACCATACATCTTCCACATACTCTATGTAAATGGGCAAGTTACTTAAATTTTCTGTGTCACAAGGAAACAAATCAAGAAAATTGGTGCTAATGCAATAGTTTAAGATTCAACCCTAAAACAAGTCAAGTAAAATTTATTTAAATAACATTTTCTTCCCAATGTACGCCATAAAAATTATCTTTCTTTTTTTTTTTTTTGCTAATTGATGAGAATGATGTGTTCTTACTGATAAAGTTTGCTGAAGTAGAGAAAATATAAGGAAAAATTCAGAAAGATTCTTTAAAAAAATAGGATTAATTTCCTCTTCCAAAATCTTATGATAAGGCTGGAAAGGTGGGGAGAAGTGCTTGCCTGGCATTCCCAAGGACACAGGCTCAATCCCCAGCACCACATACACAACTAAGTGAGAAAAAACTTAAAAACTACATGAAAAAATAAAAATTAACGCTCTCTCTTTTTTTAAAAAATGTTATATCTATTAATAATTGAAATATTAAACTAATGCCTCCTAACTTTTGTTTACTTAGTACTTGGCTGTGTTTGACTTCAATAGGTCTGCATGTACCCAAAACTCTAGTTCATATTACTTTCAAGTCTAGTTCATCAAGTAAGGCATGTACTAAAGACTTGAAATCCTTTTTTTGTTGCTTATTGCACCTCACATTAAACTTTATGTGCTTATGAAGAAATCTGGTAATTATGTCATTAAAGAGTAGTAAACTTACAGGGTCAGAGCTAATAGTCTTGGATCCATGTATGATTACAAAGTACAGTTTCTAACAAAAATGAAACAGTCAATTTTTTATGTAACTACAAACCAAAACAAAATACTGAATGATAAAACATGAATATCACTTGAATATGAGAAATAATTTTGATCCATCTCTGTTTATGCAGACAATTATTTTTAAAATGGACAAATGTCCCAAGATACATCTTTGAAAACAGCAATGAACTATAAAGATGTTGGTCAGAAAATAAGTTAAATCAATATGTTGAAAAGATCATTTTGCCTGTTTAAGCAATACTTAAATATTGTCTGTAAATCTATAGATTTTTATGTTCCAGTCCAGCTGAAGCAAAAGGCAACTTGTTCTCTCTCTCTCTCTCTCCCTCTCTCTCTCATACACACACACACACACACACACACACACGCACACACACAGATTAAAAGAAGTAAGAGAGAAGTAAAAATAGGGATATCATTTTGTTCTGCACCTTCTTTTAGGAGGGGAAAATATCTTTTCAATCAGTGTCTCATTTGGGGGGATTTATATTTCAGCCGTTGGCTCTGAATTTTACTCCACCGCCTTTTAATTCCCTAATTTTTATATCTATTTTTTCTTTCTCACTTGAGAATTGTTATTTTCATTTAAAAATGTTTTCATTATCATGTTCTGTCTAATTTTCATGGCATTTTATACTATATGTGTTATAACATATTTTGGATAATCTTAACCAATCATCAGTGGATTTACAATAGTACAATAGACTGAATAACTGTGCTTCCTCCCCAAAAAATCCTTATATTGAAAATCTAATCCCAAAGGGTAGCATATGGAGATGTAGCTTTAGAAGAATATTAGGTCATGGAGGTGGTGTCCTTATGAATGTGATTAATGTGTGTCTGTACACAAATAGCCTAGCTCTCACCACACATTCCTTGCGAAATTGTAAGAAATTGAACACTGCTACCCAGAAGAGCCTCTCAGCACATCTCCATCATACTGATACTCTCATATTGGACTTTCCAACTGTGGAACTGGGATAACTTTTTAAAGTGGCTCAATTGAGTAGGACAGTATATCTGTTTCCTACAGGAGTTTCTCCAGTATTCTTAGATAAAACATCTATTTTCTTCAATGTGCTTCTCCAAAATTTTAGGACCATTTATAACAGTACCTTGTGTTTCATAGATAAAATAGTCTCTCCCCACACCGCCATCTGTATTTATGTTAGTGGTTGGATGTGAAGTCCAATCTTTTGCTAAATCCTGTGTTTAAAATGATATGAGCTAAAGCTCTTATCTGCTGCATGTGTCAGGAAACAACAGGTGAATAACTATTGATCTAAGACATTTCTCAATTCATTGTCAAGCACCCTTGCTTTAGTGGATGTCCAATATTAGACATGGTTTGATGCTCTCCAAAGGGAAGAAGTAGTTACATCACTCAGGATTCTGAGAGTACAGGCAGTCACTCACTCAAACTCTCAGACTCCAGTCCTCTTGAACCTGAGCCCTCATCACAACAAAGAGTGGCTTGAAGACTAGTTTTTAAAAATCGGTTACTTTATAAACTAGCTTTGTAATAACTATAATCAATAAAAGGTAAATTTAATAAAATCTTCACTAGCTTTGTTCCAAAATAAAAAACGATGCTTGGTTTTCTCATAAAACTTTTCCTCCTGCAAGGTCTAAGGTATAAGGTTTCACTGTCACTCTGCATTAAAAACAGTTATCAAGCAATTCATATACAGTTGCATCAAGAAACTCTGAACAATCCTATGAAAGCAGGAGAAATAATTTTTTGGCCTTTTTCTAAATTAAAATGCTTCTTTAATCAACAAACATATAGGTATGCTAACCTCTTACCAGCAGAACATGATAAAATAAGGCTTATACTGTCCCGTCCTTTGTGGTCCTGTAAATAATAACAAGGAAAGTGTTCATGCCATGTGCGTTCTTAAAACTCACATTATGTCACCATATCATAAGAATTTCTTGCAGACTGTGCTCTTTGCAATATACTGTAAAGACAAAGAAAGTCTCGCTCACAAAGGACTGGACATATAATGAATTCCCTTTAACAACTGAAAGTTGTTATATATATATATATATATGTGTGTGTGTGTGTGTGTGTGTGTATGAAGAAGTAAGATATTAACAAATTTCAGATAAGTAAAGTAAGGAAAAGAGCAGTTGAAAACTGACTTTGCTCTGAAGGCATTTGCAAAATTAGTGAAAATAAAATAAGATATTTGATCCTCATAAGACATACAGAAAAAGAAACAGATCTCTGGGCATGGGAAGAAAAAGTTAATAGGAAGCCTTTTGTCAGTAACTCTGTGGTCCCTAATGATCTTTCTGTCAATGTTTGATAAAACATAAGCTTCCAACTACCTAAACTGAGGACAAGAAAAACCGAAACCTTTAATTGTGGGTTTCAAGTGTGGAATGAAGCACTTTGTTGAGATTTTGGGAATACAAACAAGCCCAAATCAGAAAGCCAATGTGGTATGTGAGAATTGAAACTGAGAACTTAACTTTGGAAATTAAAATTCAAAACCCCTTTGAAGCAAAACCTCTTTGAAGGTTCTACTCCAGGAATAGCCATAAATCATGACATTACAAATTAAGTATAAACTGATTGGGGAAGATATTCTACCAGGTACCTGAGTATTCCTACACATCTTTTTGAGTATATCTTATGGCTTGGCTTACATTTCTCCCTGTAATGTGCAATTTCTGGGGTTACATAAGCAAATAAGTATGTCAAAGCAACCATAGTGTGACTGCCATGTAGTTGCTGGCTTCCTAATGGTGGCAGTGGGAAAGTCCCTACTTCCTCTAGGAAGAAGAGACTGGACTATATTGTCTGCCATAGATGAAAATGTCTGCCTTTTTTTCTCAAAAAGTGCTAGGTCATTACCCAATCTACACATGAATCAAAATATTACATATTAACATACAAGTAAGTATGAATATTAAGTTTCAATCAAAAACATTGCTAGACCTTTTGTCTTGGGTATCAAATCAGTAATGCAAACCATGCCATGTGCAGGTGTCACCTTATAATTGTCACCCAAGCAGCCATAGGGGTAGACTGAGGGATACAGCCCCAGCTGGACACCCAGGGGCCATGCAGCTAACACTGGTTTGATGGCATATGAGTCAGTCACCTAGTTCTGCTTCTGCTCAGTTTCCCTGATCTGACCTGCTCCAGCTTACAGTAACTTATTTAACAGTAAGGCTGTCCCTGATGAATGCTATTTTAATTACAAAACTTAACCATATGAACAATGGTATTAAGTATTGAGTTTTTTTCTGCTTTAACTAAATTTCATTTTGAGATGATTTTAAATTTACTAGCAATATTCACCTGCTCTTTCCTCATTTTAATGGTAACATTTTGGTAAAATTAGCATTATTACAACTAGTATTTGACAATAATTTGGTCAAAATTGTGAATATTTATTGACATTTGATAGTTAGACCCACCTCCCTCCAATTGCTGACTTTTTTATAATTTTGTCATTTCAATAATGCACACAAATGAAATCATATAATATCTTTTCTTTTAGAACTGGCATTTTTCTCCAGCTAATTATGTGAATGTGTTCCCCAAGTTTTTGTGAACATAAACAGTTGGTTATAGATGTTGCCATGTTTTATTTCATGTTACCCAAGAGTACATTCCTTGGGTCACATGGCAGTCACATTTTTAGTTTTAGCAGTAGCCTATTTTCCAAAGTTACTGCAGCCTTTCATGAACCACGAGCAATGGGAATTTTCCAGTTTCTCCACAGCAGAGGCTGACATTTAGTTAGCACTGGTGTCATGAACGACCTCAGGGCTTATCCCTTTTTTTTTTTTTTCTTAATTGTTGGCAATCTGAAAAATGGAACGATGTGTAGTGATATTTGACTGTGGTTGGAATTTCTGCTCCCTAATGGCTAATGATGTTGAACATCTTTTCAAGTGGTAAATTGCCATCTGTCCTTCTTCTTCAGTGCAATATCTTTTCATATCTTCTCATCATTATCTAATTGGATCGTTTGTTTTCTAATGCTGAGTTTGAGACTTCATTATTTATTCTAGATACAATTCCTTATCTCACATGTGCTTAGCAAACATTTCTCTCTCTCTCACTTTGCAGCTTGCTCTTTCATCCTCTTCATATGACTTTTAGTATAAATGTCATGAATTCAAATGTATCAGTCTTTTCTTTTATGGATCGTACTTATGATGTGATCTAAGAAACTTTTGTCCTGTATCCAGAAGATTTTCAATTTTTTAATAAGTTTTGAATTCAGAGTATATGTTTTCATGTCTTGTCCATTTTTTAATTGATTTTTGAATGAGTTGATTTTAATTGAAAGTTTTTCTGTTTATTTTGTTCTTTTATATTAGTTTTTTTTTTTTTGCTTTTTCTGTTTTAGACTTTTCCTGTTGTTCATTTATAGATAATTTATTGACCCAGAACCAGGATCTGAATAAACTTCATTGAATTGCCGTCTCACATTTTTCAAAGCTCTGCTGGGCCTACTCGAGCGTCTTTTCCTGTGCTTGTGCCATACATCTTTGTTTTGTGTCTTTATTCCGACACAAGGGTGCAGTTCTGAGGAACGCAGGTACACAGGAAGTCTTGCAATCAGGTAGGTTGATTTCTTCCACATTATTATTCCTTCCCAAACTGTTTTATGTGTATTAATTTACTCTTCCACTCACAGTTCAGTATAACCTTGGTTAGAGCTAAAACAAAAGTTTTATTCAGGTTTTGATAGAAATTAAAATAAAGGTCAGTTACATGGGCTTTATTTTTTATTTTATTTTATTTAAGAGGGAGGTACAGTGAGAGAGAAAGAGAGAAAGAGAGAATCAATATAATTTAGTTTTTATGTGGATTTTGTTGCTCAAACATTTCTTTGTGTACGTGGTGCTGCGGTTGAAACTCAAGTCCCTATGCATGCCAGGCAAGTGCCTTAACCACTGAGCCACTGTTCCAGCCTTCCAATCTTTTTGATTGTTTGCATCTGAGTGTTTAGATTTGTATTTCACAAATTTTTTTTTAAATTTTCTAATTATACTAAAGTAGTTGTAATTGAATGCAAAAACAAAGCATACTAGAGAAATGTGGAGACCTTAATAAAATATAATTTTCAGGCTAGAATTTCCTATCCCTCTTTGCAAATTGGAGACACACAGAACTTAAGAAGAGAAGACCTAAATATTGCATTGCAATAACATAAATAATCAATATAACCAAGTGAAATATGTAAAATTAATTATGTGCTTTGGGCACAAAAAAAATCTTAACACTATTTTAGAGCAAATATTTTTATAAAATTAAATTCAAATCATAACACTACACAAATAAAATTGTGTAACTATAAATTGACCCAAAGCAATTTTAGGTTATTTGAAAATAAAAACTTTAAAATATTTTTAAAGAGAGAAAGGGACAGTGAAAGACAGAGACAAAAAGAATCAATTTTATGTAATTTTCCATGTGACTTTCATTGCTTTGACACTTCATTGTCACCGCTCCAGTCCCTCAAAACATTTTGGTGTGTTTTGGTGTGGAAGAGACAAAGAGGAAATGATAAGCTTTCCAATAACAATAATGGATAGAAGAGAGTACATATAAGAACAGTGGGAAACAGAAAAATATTTTCACAAAGAAATGTGAAGTCATTAATAGCTTAGTAAAGGACAAATTACTAAAAATTTATTATTAAAAAGAATTACTTCTTAAAGCATGGAAAAGTACAGTAAATTAACTGAAGAATCTGGTAAAAGAATCCGAGACAATGCCGATCTGTTCATGGTAGCTCATGTCCATAACTTCCAGTTACTCTGGAGGCTAAGGCAAGAGTATCACAAGTTCTAGGCCAGCCTGGGCAACTTACTCAGATTCTGTCTCCAATAAAATTATTTTAAAAGGCTCAGTTATATCTCAGTGAGAGATCGGTAGCTTAGCAAGTGCAAAACCTTAGGTTTGATACCAATATCACAAGAGGGAAAAAATAAAAAGCTGAAAGTGGACGACTATAATGTACAACAAGTAAATGGGATAATAATACAAAGGAAAAGATATACAATAGAGAAATGCTAAATAAATCCATAGGTTACAATTTTTAAAATAATTAAAAAGATAAACCACTCATTAACCTAACTGAGATGAAGGAAATTGGAAGAAAAATCAAATATCTTGAATATTATAAGAAAAAATTAAGCCATAAGGACAGTTAAAATAACTTATGAAAATTATTCAGTATCTTGAAAACTAGCAAATATTTAATTAACAAAATTGACCTGCAGAGTAAGAGATCTGTTGGAATACAAATTAGAGAAGACATTAAGATATATACCTACTATGAAAAATCAACTTGTACAAAATTAGCCGACAGCTGACTTTTAACCATCTTAATTAATAATTCAAATACTATCTCACACCAATGTAAACACTGGCATACTCTTTGACATTTGATGAAACAGAAATGTGTCTAATCCTAATCTCCAAGAAATATTACACATAAAATCATTATAAAGTACTGTCTCATGAACACATGCAGAAAATGTTTTAAATACAAATGTAAAATTTAATCAGATCCCAAATTATATGTTGCATACCATATATGTAGAGTAGTAAGAACATTCTCAATATATTATATGATATGATATTTGATATCAACAGAATAAACGATAATTTTGACAATGAGTTAATAACTACAAATCTTATCACTACAAAAACTCTAAATTCATAGAACCAGGAAAATTCATTGAATTATTACATGTACTAATTTATTGCAGGGAATGGTCTGAATATTCTACAGGATATCAAAAACTAGCATACTTTCCCACTATGACAATTTATATTTAAAATTGAGGATATCTAAGAACATGTAAAATATTTCTAAAACAACAAGGAAAAAATTAAGTCTTTTTGCTGATGACATAATTATATTTACAGGAATCCAAGAGGGCCAAACCAAAAACCACAATCAGCAAAATTATTAATATAAGTGAGTGTTTGGTAAATACTATTTGAATATAAATATAGTAAATGATTTATAATTTTTCTATAAGAAACTTAACAAAATGGCCCAGATTATTCCGTTGACAAGAGCAATAGAAATATAATTATAACTTTAATATGAAATGAATAATTTTATTCAAAGAATCAGGTAAACTCTTATTCATTATACAGAAGTATTGATCTCTTTTATGACAGGTGTTAAAGATTGTCACATGAAAATCTGACTAAAGTCATGTGTCTCTGCAGCAGTAGTCCCATATATACCTTAGTACAGGCATGTAGTGAACAATGACTGGAACACCAAATTACACATATTGTAGACATAGATCTTTAATATGAGGGTAGGTGCTTCTGATGACACTTTCCTCTTCTCTTTAGACTGACTTTTTTCATTTAGCAACATTCACATAAATTTTCTCTGTGTCTGCTCCTGGTTTGATTTCTGTTTATCACTGAGATGTGCTCCAGTCCATGAATTTTTCTCTATGTATCTACTGAAGTACATCTTGATTGGTTCCAATTTTTTTGCAATTCTAAGTATGACTGCTATCAATATTGGTTTTCAAGTTATTGTGTGAGCATACACTTTCAACTATTTAGGTAAATAATCAGGATCATGAATTCTGGGTTTCATGAATTCAGAAATGAATGAGAGTTCCCTTTGTGTCTCATCTAAAAATCCAAGAAGAGACATCTTAGACAAACACAATAAAAAGGAAACTTTTAAATCTGGACCATGTTTACAGATAAAATGAACACACAGTAATGAGAAAATAACATACAATTTAAGACCAAATCCTCCATTAGGACACCAACCTCAATTACACAGAGCAGGACTATATTTTGTGAATAACTAATACCTATTTTATTTTATTTATTTTTTTAGTGCAGTATTGGACAATGAACCAAGGGGTGCTCTCTCCTGAGCTCCACCCCCAGCCTCACTTTTTATTTTACTTTGAGACAGGGACCCACTAAGTTGTCCAGATTGACCTCAAATTTGCTATTCTTCTACCTCATCTTACCAAGTCACTGAGATTACAGATATATGCCACCATGCCTGGCTTCATATTATCCATTTTGGGAGCAGAATTGTGGAAATAAGCTAAATCAAATACCAGGGGTTGTGATCCCAGCATCTCAGGAGGCTGAAAAAGGAGAACCACAAATTCAAGGCCAGTCTCAGCAACTTAGTGAGACCCTGTCTCAAAATAAAAATGGTCTCAGGATGTGGCCCGATAGTGATGGCTGAGTGCCCCTAGATTCAATCCCTGACTACCAAATAAATAAATAAATAAAATGAAACAAAAAGTTATACAAAAAATAAAACTGAATAAATTTTTCTATATATGCACCCTGATACACAAATGTAAAATCATATTGGTACAATTCTTTGTAATTAGTAAGATTCCATCCAGTACTTAGAGTTTAACAACAGTAACAACAGAAAAGTCCCTCTTGTTCAGTTACCCTTTTTACTGGAATTAGGAAATTTCACCAGTAGACTAAGTGAATCAATGATGTGTGTGAGTATATTTTATATACATATTATTAGAAGACATAAAAGTACACTGTGTATAAATTATAATTTATAATCTCCATACTACTTCGAATATTTTTAGTAAAAGTTGATTGTGGGTGACTATAATATTAATGAATGAACAAAATATCTACTCATAGGTGACATATTAATTAGGTTGACATTAATAGATAACCATATGACTTAAAAGAATTTACTTCCAAAAATATAGAAATATTTGTTAATAAGAAAATTCATGTTTTAAGGTAATAAACATCTACTTTTATTAAATTTTTATCTACCTTCGTTATTGCTTTAAGCAAAGGACAATGATTTATTCTTGGAATTGTAATTTCAGTATAAAATCAAGAAGAGTAAACAGGCATGTTTAATTTGTACTCATTAAGGCAATTTCAACGGTATGTTGATGCTGCTAGGTAGCAATTTAATACTACCACTTGCAATGAAATGCCAAAATTAAGTAGCAGGTAGAAAATTAAGGCAGAAGAGTTTAAATTCATGATTGGAAGGTAAATGAGCAAAAGTTTGCAAATCATTAAACTTTTAATTTCCTTTAAATTTATCTCAGTTTTAGTCTTTTGGATTTCAGTGAGTTCCAATTTAATGTGATATCTATTGAAATAATAAGATTTGTAGAAGAGATGCATTGTCATTTTTAATAGTATTGCTGAAATACATTCTAGTATGAAACTGAATCCAGCTAAGCATTAAGATGGTGAACCAAATGAACTATTTGGTTCTCAGAATAAATGACAATTCATAGATCATTCATTACAACTTCAGTGCAGCAAACAGAAATTATAATGCTTTCAAACTAAGCAATAATTTGAAAGACTTGGAAAAGGTTATTAGCACTTTATATTAGAAGGAGAGCAGGAAAGAAGAACAGTGAATTCAATACCATTTTACAAGTATAATTTCCATAATATAGTACAGTAGTTTTATGAAAAAGAAGCTTTCACTGATTTACCTCTATTTTTATTGAGTATAATATTTAACATTGCATCATGAATTTAGATGAGACCAACAAATGTCTAAAAAATGATGTATTTTCTCCCATTTCAACATGTAGCTGTATTTTTCTCCATTATTTAGAACTTGAAACCACTAAAATATTGGCTTGTGCATAAATCATCCAGTAAGTATTCTACGAAACTTGGAGGCTTCTTTTCACATTTATATCCCAGGAATATTTTCCTCTTTCTCCTGCCACTTGTACCTACCTTTCAAAGAGAAATCCTCCCATTTGTGGTCTTCCTTTGTTGCATACCAACTTGTGTTTTATAGAAGTGGTGTTTAATAAATGAAAACATGATGTTTTACAAGTTCTGCCTACCTGATGGAGGATAATTATTGGGGAAAATAAACCATAACAGCATAGCACAAGTGATTTAGAGCTAAGCTAGAGTTGTCATCTCCAGCTGTGCCTCTCATCCAATTCCTCACCCTGTGACCCTGGCAAAGGATTCTCACAGGGAACTACTGCCCTCATGAAAATCACCATCACGTCTCTAGCATGGACATTTACTGGAGTCTTCTCATTCACCTATAAGCAATATTGTCTTTTTAGGTGTTTTGCATAAAGTATTTACAAAACCAATTATGTTAGATCACAAATATTCAGGTTATCTGATAAAAATGCTAGTATTTTTCAAAATAAGCATCCATCATTTCCTTTGAGTATTTATAGTTCATTCTGAAATCTTCACTCTTCCAATATTTTCAAATTCTCAGTTTCCCTGCTTTGTACAGCAAATACTCTAAATTTTCTTTTCCCCAAATTTAAGAGACTATTTTACCTTGCTCTACTTGTCTTTTACCTTGGATCCAAACCAACTAAGAAAAATATCTAGGTAGTTAGCTTCTATATAGCTCCAAAACATTTTCTTTCACTAACATCTTCCATATATATACACATGTATATATACATACATATACACATATTTCTTCTCCATTTTTTACTTAAACTTGGATAAAACTTCAAAGATTTCTTGTCTGGTATATAAGCACTGTATAACTTTTTTCCCCTAAATTGTCAACAAGTATATGAATGGATATCATTAGTTTCCTTGAAATAAGTTGATTTTCATGTTTCTATTTATGTTTGTTGGTAAACTTGGGAATTTAAAGCAAACTATTCTCTTTAAATTTCTAATTCAACATGCTATAGTTCTGTATGTTTATTAATGTATGGATTTATGGATCTTCAACAAATTCTATTTGCACATATAAATTCTATTTCAGTTTTCAAGACCAATAAATTAGTAATGCTGGTAGCACCACTGATCAATTTCCTTGACTCAATCTATTTATTTCAAAGTAAGTATAAATAATAATCCTAAAACATTGCTTTCATTAAATCATTCAGTCAATTAAATAAATCCATGTTGCCTGTCTAGTCAATACTGCCCTGTGCATGCTCTCAATATTCTCTCTACAAGCTCATCCCTATAAATCCACATGCTTCTCACCTTAAGCAAATTCATCTTAAACTTCAAGGTTCAAGTTAACAACCTCATCCAACATCACTTAGGGTTCCAAAAGCACTTCAGTGAACTGTTCCTATAGCATAAGATTGGTTTAGTTGCCTACTCTTTGTACTTGCAAATCCCTCTGTGGATAGTTTTCTAGTCTCTTAATTATGCTTCATAATGGCCTAATATTCACTGGTGTATCTGTCCTACTAGAACAAAGTTCCTGATAATGGGGCAAATGCTATATATTGTGGCTTTTGATGTATTGAGACTGCTATTCCATATTTATTAAACGAATTTATGCTGACTACAGTAATCTGAACTATGTCTCTTAAAAAAACAAACACAAAATCAAACTCTGTCTCTGATGTACTAAGATTATATAAGGATTCAATCTATGGAATAAGACAACTTGTAAAAATATGGCTCTTCAACTTACAAAGTGCATTTTTGGGGCTAGTGGTTGGAGTGCTTGCCTGGAATCCATGAGGACACAAGTTCAAACCCCAGCACAACATTCACAACTGAGTGTTGTAGAAATAAATACCAGTTGAAAAAAAAAATGAATTTGTCTTTCTCTCACTCTCTCTCTCTCTAGAACAACACATATCACGCTATCTTGATAATCTCTAATAAACTTTGTTGTTTTCATTATCCTGATCTTTAAAATGACAATTATGCTATTAATCTAACTTTTGTAAGGACAAGAAATGATAAAAGTAAAATGCCTACTACTGGGAAACAAAACTTACAATAACTAGTATTATCTACTTTAGTATTAAAAGGTTAAAACAACATAAAGAAAACCAAATGATCAGATGTTTAGAACCAGATTTGCATCAATGAATTAAAAAATCTTAAATATGAATGTTAAAATTCTAAAATTGTCAAAAAGTATGACTGTGGAATCATGTCACAATATTATATTATATAACTTAAATATATAAATTCTTATTGGTGAATTTTACCTAAATAAAGCTAGGATAGGTGAAATTTTTAATTGACACATTATAGTTATACATAATAATTACTACATATTTCTACATGCACACATTGGAACAATAGAGTCTTGACAATTTTATATATTTACATCTAGTAAAATTTGGAAACATATGACTAGGATGAATACTCACAGGAATTATGTATTATTTTTCTTTTGATGGGAGGGAAAGTGTGAGAATTTCAAAACAGTTTTATTCTTTCATCAATACGTCCTTACTATGGATCACACTAATATTTATACTTGTGAGAATGGGATGGGGTGAGGGTAAGGTGGACAACTGAAATCACTATGATTAAAATGCACAGGGAAAGATGCATATTAAGTAATTTCACATTTGATCATTTAAATATAATTATTTTAATGATATAAGATGGAAGTGCATGATTTGATAATAGATGAAAAAAAAATAGAGAGAGAGGGAGCCTCATCAGCAGACAGAAATCTTCTCCTGTGAATCTTGTACTAAATTGGAATTCTGATGGGAATTGGCATGGATAGGAGATCATGGCCTCCAAGAGATGGGAACAATGCCTGAAAACACCAACACTGTCGGATCTGTGATTCCTGGAGCTGTAGAGAGCCTGCCCAGTTTGTCTGAATTGCTGGCACTGCTGGTGGTCTGCAAGGGCCTCCCTGTGGGGCTCCACCTACGCTGTTCTCCCCTTGTTGGCTACAAATCACTCAGATGTTCTGAAGAACTCTGGTCTCCCTCACGATGGGGACCCTGTGGCCTGTGACTGGCCCAGGATCCAGGAGGGCAGCTTAGAGAGGAAATTATTCATTTTGGTCTATGCAGAATATCTTCAGGTGAGTTCTAGAATCACATGGGCCATCTGATTTAAGATGACTGATCACTTACATAAAGAGAAGGTTCCCATTTAAAAATATTTTCCTGAATTCAGCACATCCTGTAGGCAGAAGAGGTATGGTAAATTAGAGGTAGTCAAATCACTCGTGCCTGAAACAGGGAAATGAAAGAAATGAATAGTGTATAAAAGAATTAGGGTTTGCAAAATATTTAAGTTCATCTGTTACTTTTATTGTATTTTGTTCTTGTGGAAAACAAAGTTAGACAAAGTGCTCTTGAACCAATTCAAAGCATATATGATTCTCACAAGAACTTAACTATGAAATTTCATGTATGCGGGGTTTAATTTGAAATTGAAATGTCCATGTATGTGCTTTTTCATTGAAAAAAAAAAACTTTGTAATCTTATAAATGTTTATAAAAATGTGCCAAGATGATTTTCACTAAATAAGTAAAAGTTGATAAAAAATGCTAACAATAATTTGGAGTGACCAAGAAGGCACTAAAGGTCCCCTGGCCTCAACTAATGTTACACAAGCTTGTCCCTGAAACTGTGCACCTTACTCCCTGACTTCCATTTTCCTAGAGCACTTACAATTGTAAATTCTTTCTCTGTCCCTTACAGATATGCCTCTTCACCCAGCTTCTTACCATCTTCACCCCAGGAATGTCTTCCTCAACTACCTGAAAGCCATTCCTTTGAAGTGCAATTATCAAGAAAGATACAGCTCCTATCTCTGTGCTTTCCTGGGAGGGCAGAGGCTTAACTTCAGAAGGCATCTTTCTCCAAGTCATAAAAACTTCCTCTCATGAACATAAAGAGAAAGTTTACTTTGTACTGAGTAAAGCCAGTTAGCAAACCCAATTAGCATGATCAGTCTCCTCTCTCTGGCCTTTCAATCTGAACTGTCTTCTGTTTTGACGGGTCAGGTTTGGACATCTCTCCCTGTCACAATCGTCACAGGATCTTCCTTCTCTGTGAACCATGGACCTGTGTAATATTTACCTTGACAGGAATGATGTCATGCCTTTATTTATTGATTTTTCCAGAGTCTTTTATCAGTGAAAAATCAAATTGAACAATTTCAAATTCCAATGAGTACATTCTATTTATCCTACCTGATTTTCTAAAAGGAGATAAATGAGAAGGTTTTTAGGTCAATAGCTAGATGAAAGATAAATAATTGAAACACTGCCATTTCTGTGAATGTGCAGTATTAAAATGTGCCTGGCATGGTGTCCTTTGTGGTATTAACTTAAAAATAGTATTCTTCCCAAATAAAAAAATGTACTATTAATAAACAGGAGAATTCTTTTTTCTTTTATTTTTATTTATTTATTTGCTAACAGTTTCCCCTTAAAACAGCATTACCCTTTCATGAATCCATCATGTGCTGTTTACTGCTTCTAATTTTAAAATTTGACAAAGATTATTGTGAGTACGTGTGCACATATTGAGAGTCAAAGTAAGAACAGTCAGTTGCCAGTTATAAGCTGACCTCAGTTAAGGTGGCATATTATTTTAACTCTAAAATGTCCAAAGATTCTTTGGAGATGGGATTCTATTTGTAAGGTTTGGATACTGCATATTTTCATTTTGGGATAGTAAGTGCCTTCAGATATGAGAGTTATGAGATTTTATCCATTTTATTTAAAGAAAGAGGGACAGTGGGAGAGAATGAGAGAATCAATTTTTATTTATGTTTTTATGTGGCTTTATTTGCTCTGACACTCCGTTGTGCATGTGATGCGGGGGTTTAAATCCACATGCTGGCACACATGCCAGGCAAGCACAGCAACTGCTGAGCCACTGCTCCAGCCCCCTTTTTCTAATTTTTTATTGTTTTTCACATCATAATTGAGTATGTGTACCAAAACAAATAAGCTACATTTTATCCGCCTAATTGTACTGTGGTTGCTGTCTGAATATGCTCTCATTGTGAGGATAATCTCAGGGGCTTTTGTGCTTCCTTGAAAAAAAGGACACCTTTTTTTTGGGTGTCGATTTTTAACCTGATGACTTACAGAAGTCATTGCACAAAAATATCAGGTTATTCTCACCTTAGAGTTTAAAGGAAGACATTTGGGTTTAGAGATTTAGCTCAGTGGCAGAGCGCTTTCCTAGCACAAGCAAGGCCCCGAGTTCAGTCCTCAGCCCTGAAAATAAAGAAGACATTTGATGCTGTTAAATATGTAACATCATCAGAAGAAGGGGAGAAATACAATATATGGTTACAACTCTCAATGCAGAGGAAAAAGGAATGCAAGAGAAATTGGGAAAAGAACTTGATCAACTACAGGAAGATGAAGCATGGTGGCCACGGTGGCAGTGGCATGCTCTTGAGTTCTCCTACGTTAGAATTTCCTATGATCTAGAAACACATGAGAGATCTTTTGTTATCAGGGGTACTTGATTTTCATTTCTAACAAGCGTCATGCACTTTTGATGGATAGTAAATTTGAAATGTTCTAGATGAAATATTGATTATATATTTCTACAGCTTTTGTTCTAACTTGTTGCTCACAGAATATGGTTAAATGATTGACACATTTTACCTCTTTTATCATCTCACACACTCAGAATCAAGGGTGTAGTATTTCATTTTACTCTGAATTTGTGATGCAAGTTTTGTTGAAATGAAATGCTTTTCAAACACTTCCATGTTTCTATTTTTATTTTACTTATTTAATCCATGATGAAATCATTTGTACTTGTGGTGTCCAATTAGCATGTTTCCCAAATATTGAAACAATGGCTGGGGTCCTTGGTCATTATTCTGAATAAATTTCAGCCATCTGTAACAATATGTTTATCATTTGATTATAATTTCCAGAAAGAGGCAAATAGAATAGAAAAATTAACATGAGCTATTGTAGAATAACTAAATTCAAAGTGAGAATTTTTAGTAATATGCACTGCTAAAATCTGAGTTACCACTTAAATGAAAGTAGGTGGGAGGATACAGACCTGTTTCCTAAGAAATCCTAACCACTCCAAATGCCAGTATTCAGTTATTGGAAAATTGATCACTCTCTCCTTCATTGTCTTTCAATAAATGTGTGTGTTTTTGACTACCTAATCTGATTATGATGTGACTTGGTGTATTTTATTGTATTTCATGGAAGAATTTTAGGATACTGGTGAGCTATTTGAAAATCTGAAATTATAATTATTATCAAATTTGAGAATGAAGGGCTAATTTTCCTTCAAATATTTCCTTCCCTACTTTTTTATTCTTCCTTAGGGAAGACAATTACACTTATAATTGGCTGATTCTTCTATTGTGTTCCAAAGATATTCCCAAATAATTTCTTTCTATGACCTCATTTTATAAATCTTTACAACTTCATAATATGCTTGACTATGAGCTTAAAATTACCATGGACTGGGATAATGGTCACATATTTGAATTTGATGCATTCACATAACTTGGACCATATTTGTGGTAAATAAGAATATGTCTTGAAAATTCTAAAATGGATCTCTTCTTTAATCTTTCCAAGTAGATGGAGATAGCTAAATAATTCAGCATCTCAACCTTGGTATGACATGAAACTTCTTCAGGTAGACAATTTCTGATTTGGAGGAATTTGTCTGACAATTGCATCTATAATCAAGTCAGTCTTTAGATAAACAACTCTCCTTCTATACTATTTTCTTGCTTTCTGCTCTCCACCACAGGGGAAATAGAAAATAGTGAAATACCACTGCCAATAACAACCCAAGAATCCCAGTTCTTGTATCACCCATGTTCTTCCATCAGAGTGGTTAGGGTCTCTATGGAAATAGGTGTGTGTCCTCCCCAATCTTTTCATAAAAGTAGTAACTCAGATTTTAGCAGTACAGATTACTAAAAAATCTCACTTCAAATTCAATTCTTCCTATAAAAAAATCATATTTGGTTTTCCATTCTGTTTGCCTCTTTCTGGATGTTATTATCAATTAGTAACTATATTGTTACAGTTGGCTGAAATTTAATCAAAAGATACAATGCTTGTTCATTTCCAAAATCATTTTAAAATACTATTTCTGAAACTAAACTGATTGATAGAAAACATTTTGTAAATTCTGTATTTATAATGTTCACCTTGCTTTCCACATATTACATTAAACATCTGAAACTTTTCCAGTTTTCAAAATTGTTAAGCTTGGATCTCCGTAAGTTCACAGTCTTATTAAAAATTTGCAAAGGTAATAAAAAGAACAATTTATTTAGTCTCTTATCACACTAATTGGTTCTATACTAACTAGCACTAATTTTCAATTAAGTAATAAGAATATTAGCTTTTTGGTACAAATATGCCTTAAAATTTTATGGGGATTTGGAAATAAATATAGATATGCTAGGTGATCTATTTGATGTATCACATACATTATTCACTGTAATAAACTAAATTTGTATTTATTTCTAGTTGGTAACTTTCAAATGTAAGATAGTTTTGATACATGCCTGGATATGGTTATTACAAGGAAGAAAGATCAATATTCAGTATAAGTCTGATGAGATACAAATATACTTTCTACCTGCTTTTGTATTGACCATGTTTCTTACTTATGCTATTTTTCTTGATTTAAAAATTCCATAATCCAGGGACTTTAGGCATTCAAGTGAATAGTATTACTACAAAAAGGTATGAGCTGTCATCAGATGAAATGTGGAAAGAATGAGTATAGAAGACAGGTATTTCCTGGAAGATTTCCATACTTTATCTGCTAAAACTTTCTTATAAGTTTTTAGTCCTTGGTAACAGTTACTCCTAAATCTGCTCTTATGTTACTTTTGATTTTAATTTTTCAAGTGGTCTTTCGGTAGGCACATAGAAAAGATGAATTTTCACTACACTAATTATCATAAACTTCTCTTTTAGTTGATACTTAAGATTACATTTAGAATATTGGCATAAAATATTCCTTATAAAATTAACAGAATTTTTGCTGAGATATTTTTGCTGTGACACTTTGCTTTAAGAATTTATAATTTAATGTGCTATATGAATTTTCCATACAAAAGCACTATATGAAAAAGTCAATTGATTACTTTTTCACAAAGGTGATATATGAATTTTAAAGTATAGCATCAAAAAAAGAATAAAACATAAAGAAAAAGGAAATTTTATATCAGACTTTCGTAACTCAAAGCTTTCTTTTCTCTATACATATTGCTGTTATTAGATTTTAAAGTGGTTTAAATAATATGGAAATATATTTTGCTGTACCATTGTTGTCTTGCCTTAAATAGAATAAAAACATAAGAAGTAAATAAGAATAAGTATTTATACTTCCTATAGTGTTTGCCATTTCAGGAATTCCTCATCCCTTATTATTATAGGTACACCTTTCCCTCCTTACTTCAGTCTGCTTGCAGGATGTCCTTTAAGAATATTTCTTAAAATGCAAATCAGCTAGTGATGAATTATTTCAGCCTTTGCACCCTGAAAAATATTTATTCAGATTTCATCTTTGAAAAATATTTTTCTGACTTAAGAGTTTTCCCCATTGTTTTAAATATATTGCTTCATTGCCTTATAATTTGCATTATTTCTGTTAAGAAATCTGCTTTCTGTCTTCCCCGATATGAAATGCATTCTTTTTCCATCTTTAACTTCTAAGATTTCCTATTTTCACTTTTTATATAAAATGATTTGATTATGGTGTGGCTTTGTGTCATTTTCTTCATCTTCTTTTTCCTTTTAGGAAGGATGCTAGCATATTGGTGAGTTATTTGAACATCTGAGTTTATAATTAGCATCAAATTTGAGAAGCACTGCCTAGTATTTTTTCAAATGACTACTCTGTTTTCTAATCTTCTTTCTGGAAAACCATTCTTCTTATATTTGGTTGGTTGAAATTGTCTCATTTCACTGATGTTTTATCATTATTCTTAAGATTTTTTTATTTCCATCATCTTGTGTAGTCATCTCTCATTTTCAGTGGGATTTGACTCAAGAGACTCCCATGATACCACACTCAGAGATTTTTCAAGTCTCATAAGATAGTGTAGTAGTTGCAAATAACCTATACACTTCCTCCATGTTTTAAATCATCACTAAATTACTTATAATACCTAGTATAATGTAATTATAACATAAATAATTATTACACATTGTTTATGGAATTAAAATAGTCTACAAAATATTTTTATATCTTTTGAAATTCACACTGAATTTAAAGAACTTTAAAAGGATTCTGTCAATATTTTTAATATTAAAGTATACATTTTTGTGTGAATTATTTTGCACAAATTAAATACACTGAAAGTATTTAAAGAGAAATCAGAAGGCATTTGTAACACTCAATATCATTTTACAAACAGTGAAAGTACATTAGAAACAACTAGAGAGAGAGCATCTAAGATACACTGGAAACTCTACCTTAGTGCCAAGTGCTAAATTCTTGTTTTCTGACATTTCTTTTATGTTTTTCTAGAATAGTTTTAAGCAAACTCACAGAGTTCGAAGACTCAAATAAAAAAATGTAGTAGTTGCATATATCTTATTCACTTCCCCCACATGCTTTAAATCGCTTATAATACTTAATATAAATAATTGTTATTATTTATATTATATTTCTCACTTAAATGTCTGTTCAGAAGTATTCATTCAATAAGTAAGATGTGCTAGAACCTAGGCTCCAACTTGGTGGAAAACAGACAATGTTCAGTACGAATGTACATGAGGAAGATTGATAATATTTACAACATAAATCATTGTATAGTGTGTATGGAGGAGAGATACAGTACTAGGGGAAAATGAAATGCTAAATATGGCATATAGGATCAAAGCTCTTTCAAAGCAGGAGAATGTGAGCTCTATTGCTATCTGGGTCAAGTAGAAAGAGGAAGACCCAACAATCATTCTTGAGTGTAAGAGTTAGTGAGAGCAGTGTTTTGGCAAACTCAAGGAGGCCACAGTCCATTTGGTACGAAGTACAAAGTATTGTCTTCTCAATTGTCTAGTAACCATGAATCTATAAAACAATTACAAGTTGTAGAGACTTGCATTTAAAATTAAGTTCTTGAAATGTAGATATGCACAATCTTAACCTACATGTATGTAGATAAATGCTAACACCATACTGCTTTCTCATCTTTATTTGTTTTAAAAACATACAGAAGAGATATGTTTTGATAAAAATGATGTTAGATTCTATTATTTATTAGTTATATTTTTATACAGAATTTTAGAATTATTAATTTTATCTGTTCATTTAATTGTTAAGTTAAAGATTTTTCTAGAGAGACAATCAATAATACTGACCTTTAAAATAACATTTTTTTGAAAAATATCTTGAAATACATTTGAGAGTAAACAGTCTTACAATTCACAGACACAAATTTGTAATATAAAGCTAGGGTAGTTTCTGGTTGGGCCATAATATGTGACTTTGGGATGTTAGGTCACATAACAAGTATATAGAGGTTTATAACACAAATTACTTCAATATCAAATAGTTTAACTTAATTATTTATTTACAGAAAAATATTGGCAAAGTTGATAAATAATGATTCCCAATTATTTTATGTCCTTATTTTCTAATTTTTAAGTTAATATATTTAAAGAAGAAGAGAATAAAGGCAATATTACAAGAAATAATGAAAAAGGAACTTTCTACAACTGATGGAAAATATCTTCACATATTTAAGATGCTAAGGAAATACTAAAAAATAAATAAAATTACACATATAGCTATTATAGTGAAACAAAGAAAAGCAAATATAAGAGAATATTAAAAATATACAGTAGGGGGGCTAAAGCGGTGGCTCGGCAGTTATGGCATTTACAGGGCATGCGCAAGTATGTGAGTTCAAAACAAAGCACCACATACACAACAGATTCTCAGCAAAGAAAGCCACATGAAAAACTAAATAAAAATTGATTCTCTCTTTCTCTATCTCTCTCACTGTCCTTCTCTCTTTAAAAAAAAAAATATATATATATATATATATATATATATATATACTCACACACAGACACACACACACAGAGAAGGAAAGGAAAGACACATTTTTTTCAAAGGAACAATAAAACTTACAACTGATATCCAAAATAAATAAACAAGCAAGACATCAATGAAATCATCTTTCTACTAACTTGAAAGAAGTTTATATACAAGCAAAAATTATCCTTTAAAAATGAAAGCAAAAGAAAAAAATTTAGAAAACCTGAAATATGCATTACTAACAGATTTACACTCAAAGAAATACTAACCAGAATAATTTGAGCATAATGAAGATTTCTGAGAAAAAGAAGGAATAGGAGAACAAAATAAAGCACAACAGAAAATATAATTAAGGCTTTTCTTATAAATTCTTTCAACCACATAAGGAATTAATTGTCAAACATTTCTAGAAAATAGAAAAAGAGGGACAATGTTAAGCCTTGTTTTACAAAGCCAGCAAAAATGTTGACAAAATATTATAAAACAAAAATTACAAGCCAATCTTTCCATGTAGCAAAAATCTGTTACAATGTTAGAAATGTAAAAGATGAATCATCAGGACTTTCTCTCCCCACAGAAATTCAAGATGCATTATGCTTTGGAGAGTCATTCAGTATATTCAAAGAGATGCATATAGAATGATCACTTGATAAAATTCAGGAATCTAGTCAAAAGTATTATTACTAGCAAACTGAAATAAATAATTGTTTCAATCAGATTATCTACAAAAATTATTGGTAGAACATTACTTAGTAGCATGTATTATTATTATTATTATTATTATTATTATTATATTTAACACAGATAACCAAATAGGACATTCCCAGATATTTCCACTTCTACTTAATATTATACTAGGGTCTGGATAGTAGAGTAAGGAAAGAAATATACATGAAACACAGAGGATTTGTCAGAAAGAACAATGAAAATCCTTTTGTAGATCACATAATCGACATTCAAAATTTTAATGTATTTACTTATTTAAGAGATAAGTGAATTTAGGAAGGTCAATGAATTCATTGTTTTCATATATCATTAAAAAATATAAGATGACATTATGTCAATACACTTTAGATAACATGAAAATGTCTAAAAATAAAAGTGAAATGAGTGAACAAAAATGCATGAGATCCATACAATGAAAACTACCAACTATTAATGAGGAAAAATAAAGAAAGCCAAAAATAAGAGGGAAAAGTATATCATGTGCATGGAGTAAAAATAGTCAAAATATTACAAATTATAAGGGGAAACTAATATATAAATTCAATTCACTCCCCATTCAACTATGTGAAAAAAATCTTAAGAAATGAAAGAGCAATTAACAGACTAAAAAATTCTATACATCAATCATTACCAGTAGAATGCAGATGGAAATCAGCAACTTCATTACATAAACCTAAGAATGACTAAAATGCAAAGAAAATAGCTTGTTAGCTTTTTAGAAGGATAGCAATCTCAAACTCTTCCTATGCGTTGGACACAGTCTCCAGGGGATTGCTACTATGCTGGTATTGTACTTTTTCATCTTAACTATTGGCTATTTTCATGTATCCATTTTGGAAAGTTTTATTGAATTCTTTATTTTTGATTTATGTAGTGTTCTTTATTGTGTTCTACTTTAATCTAAAATTTTGAATGTGGGAAATACAAGATGAGCTAGCACCATGAAATAACAATGAAAGTTACAGTTTTCCAAGAATCCATACCATTATCTACCTAATAAATGAAATAGCTAATTTAGGAAATAAAAGAGGAAATACATTGGCATAAAACATATTCTTAGCATACCACATAGGAACTGAAATATAAATTACCTCTCAGTAAAACAAACAAAAACAAAGATATTGAATTCTTTGAACAGGTAAAACTGACTCAAGTAACTTGATAACAGTAGGTTGTGAATTGTTACTATTTTTGCAGTTGTCAAATTGCTATAGTATAACATCTGGACATGCATAGTCATCTTGGATAACCTATAAGGAAAGTAATAATCTCATTATAATATATCAACGAATTTTATAGCATTTGTTTTGAATTGCTATCCAGAATGTAATTGTTCATGCCAAGACACAGAAAACAATGATTCTTGAAACCACTTAAAATCATATGTTAGATCTCACAAACTAAAGTAATAATAAGGGAACTTAAATATGTAGAATTTGATATGGAAAAGAGTATATAAAAAGCGATAAATCCAAAGCAGAAATTGTAATGAACTTAATTACCTAGACAGGTAGGGTAACTCAGGATGTTGAGGCAGGAGAATCAGGAGTTCAAAACCAGCCTCAGCACCTGAGTGAGACCCTACACAATTTAACAAGGCTCTTAGTAAACTGGTGAGACCCTGTCTCAAAATAAAATATAAAAAGACAGGGGAAATGGCTCAGTGTTTAAGCACCTGTGGGTTCAATCCCCAGGACAAGAAAAAAAAATAATAAGAAAATAATTACCTCAGAAGTCTATAATACAAAGATATGCATTTAAACTAAGAAGCTATGAAAAATAAATAATGAAACAAATTAATAAATGAAAGCATAGAAACATATGAAATAGTAAAATGTTATAAAGTGCACCAAAACCAAAAAAAGCTTTTATATGGGGAATAATGATATCTCTATATTGATTGTAAGAAATGGAGAGAAAATTAAAAAAGCCCAGGACCTGATAGATTACCCACTGAGTTTTATCACACCTATGAGGAGGAGCTAACACCTCTCTTTATTAAACTATTCCAAGAAATTGAAAAGGAGAGAACTCTCCCAAACACTTTTTATGATGCAACCATAACTTTGATACCAAAACCCAAAAAAAAAAACACACCAAAAAAAAAAAAAAACAGCCCACTGATATCCCTGATGAATATGGATGCAAAAATCCTTAATAAGGTTCTAGGAAACCATATTCAAAAACATACCAAGAAAATAATTCACCACTATAAAGTGGGCTTGATTCCAGATGTGCAAGCCTGGTTCAGCATATGCAAATCAATAAATGTGATTCATCACTTAAACAGAATTAAGAACAAAAACCATATGATCATCTCAATTGATGCAGAAAGATCCTATGATAAAATTCAGCTCTTATTTATGCTCAAAACTGGAGAAAAGATAAGGATCAAAGGAACTTAACTATGTAAGGGCCATATATACAAACCCTCACCTAGTATACCTCTATACAGAGAAAAGCTGAAAACATTTCCACTATACTCAGGAAAAAAATAATGCTGTCCACTCTCCCACTTTTATTACATATAGTACTTGAGACCCTAGCTGTATCAATGAGGCAAGAGAAGGGAATCAAAGGGATTAGAATTGGAAGAAAGGCAGTCAAACTATCCCTTTTCACCAATGACATGATCCTATAATAATATCTGGAAAATCCAAAAACTCTACCAGAAAACTGCTTGAGATTATAAACAGCTTTAGTAAAGTGTCAGACTATAAGAACAACACCCATTAATCAATAGCTTACTTATACCTTCCCTATACACTAACAATAATAGTGCAGAACAAGAAATCAGGAAATTGGTCCCATTCACAATATCCTCAAAAAGAATAAAATACTGGGGCTGGAGAGGTGGCTCAGTGGTTTTGGCACTTGCCTGGCAAGCACGAGGACCCGGTTCAAACCCCAGCACCACGTACACAACTAAGTGTTGGAGCAACGAAGGCCATGTGAAAAACTAAATAAAGTTGTTCCTCTCTTTCTCTGTCTCTCTCACTGTCCTTCTCTCCCTTAAAAAAAAAAGAATAAAATACTTGGGAATTAATCTAATAATGGAAGTAATAGACCTCTTCATTGAAATTGTCTAACTTTGAAGAAAGAAATCAAAGAAGACTTGAGAAGATGGAAAGACGTTCCATGCTTTTGACTCGGCAGAATTAATAAATGGCCATTCTGCCAAAATCACTGTATGCATTCAATGCAAGCCCTATCAAGATAATAAGGTCATTGTTTACAGACACAGAAAAAGCAATTATCAAATTCATTTGGAGCAACAAGTAACCCAGAATAGCCAAAACATTACTAAGCAAGAAAGATGAAACAGGTGGATTTGCAATACCAGATCTTAAACTATACTATAGAGCTGTAGTAACAAAAACAGCATGGTACTGGTATCAAAATAGGAATGAAGACTAATAGAATAGAATAGAAGACTCTGAGACAAACCCAGAAATCTTTATACATCTGATCTTCAACAAAGGGGGTCAAAATATAGCATGGAGCAATGACAGCCTATTCAACAAATAGTGTTGGACATACTTAACAGTTATTGCAGGATGTCAAAATTAGATCCTTGTCTCTCATGTTGCACTAAAATCAAATCAAAATGGTTCAGGAAACCAGTCACCATACAGCTACTACAAGAAAAGTTAGGACCAACACTCTAGTATTTGGGAATAGGCAAAGAATTTCTCAATAAGACTTCTAAATTGAAAGAATTAAATTCGAAAGGCAATGAGTCAGATGTCATTAAACTAACAAGCTTCTGTACAGCCAAGGAATTGGTTAAAATTGTCAAGAGACAACCTACAGAATGGGAGATAATCAGAGCTTGTGATTCCTCTGACAGGGGACTAATATCCAAAATTAACAAAGAACTCAAAAAACATACTAACAAAAACACAAACAATCTATTAAATAAATGAACCAGAGAGCTAAACAGAAAATTCTCCACAGAGGGCATTGAGCAAGTCAAAGAATAAATGGAAAAGTGTTGTAGATCATTATTAATAAGAGAAATGCTAACCGAAACTACATTAGGATTTCACCTCTCTCCAGTCTGATTGGCAAAGATGAAGAATATAAACAATAACAGATTCTGGAAGGGTTGTGTGGAGATAGAATCAATAGTAGACTGTAGGAGGAAGTGCAGACAGTTACAGGTGCTCCGGAAAGCAGTGTGAAGAATCCTCAAAAATTAAGGATGAATCCACTTACAAGCCAGCTATCCCTCATCTGGGTATTTTCCCAGAGGAATTGGAATCAGCACATTACAGCAACACAAAAAAAATCTATGTTCATAGCAGCCCAATTTACAATAGCTAAGCTATTGAACCAACCCAGATGCCCCTCACTGGATGAATGGATCCAAAAACTGTGAGATTATATATATATATACACATACATACATACACATACGTATATATACATACACACACAATGGAATTCTACTTAGCAATTAGAAACATGTACATGTCGATCTTTGAAGGTAAATGGATGGCAATGGAAGACATCATGCTGAGCAAAGTTAGCCAAACCCAGAGAGTCAAGGGTAGAATGCTTTTACTCATCTGTGGAGGCTGGAGCTAACTCATGGATTAGACCCAGAAACAGCATAGCAACACATAATCTAGGATAACCATAGATATGGTTGGGTGGAGGGGCAGGTGGGGGAGGGGAGTGGGAGAAAGAATGGGGAGGATGTAGAGCAACCTTCAATAATGTAGCATAGCCTTTATCCCCTTGAGAATCCATTGATACTTATACAATCATTTAAGTCTCGAAAATTCACAATCTAAGCATTTCTATTACTTGTAGGGGTGACATATAAAGGAATCAAGAGATTGGGGTGTGGGTGATATGGGGGTAATTCTGGTTTAAAAACATACACCTGTCATATTGTAACTTTATATGCATTTATGATTATATAATAACTCCACTTTTAATAAAAATTATTATAAAAAGAAATGGGAAGAGATAGAGATGTCATAGACAACACTAAAATAAAAATATCATAAATTATTATGAAAATAAACAATATCGAAAGATCAGTTTATGGAAACTGATCAGCAGAAATGTAAGCAATATCACTTTTCTTAGTACATGTTTTCTATTTGGAAAAAAATAGAATTTTCCATTAAAAAATGAAAAAATAAAGAATATTGTGGAAACTAATGTTCATTTCCAAGTTTGGTTTAAAATCTAATAGGCAGAATTTACATAGAACTTCACTATGGTAATGTAGTTTTAAAATTGAAACTAGATTAATTAAACATCAAATAAATAATGACTTGGGTCTGTGCCTTAATTAAAATATAGCAAAATGAAAGATAAAATGTGGAAAAAATTTAAACATAAATTAGGTTATGAAGACCCAACACATACTTACTGACATTCCACAAACTGAGGAAGACTATAATAAAGTCTTTAGTCCCACATGGATGAAGCAAAGAAATTCTGAGCAAAATAAAAAGTTTAAAAAGAAAGAAAAACAAATAAATCAATAAACAATTGTATGATAGAAAATATGAAAAGATAACAATAAATAAATGTTAATGTAACCAGCTATAGCTAAATTGTCTTTCAAAATTAGCAAATATCTTTTTTCAGCAAAAACTGAGTTTAATGTTTCTTTATGGTTGCTAAAATAAGCTACTAAATTGGGTATTTCACAGTAAAAGATGGGTTTATTATGTAATGAATTATCTCCTCCAATTCATAAAAAAAAAGTATCATGATCATAATTGGACATAGAGAAAGGAGGACTTAATTTCATAAGCAAAACAGTGTATTGCTTAGAGACAGGGAAGCGAAGTCCATGGCATCTTGGCATAATGGTGGACAATGTGCGAACAGCTACAGTATGCCACTGAGAAATGAGTACATGTGACACAGGTGAGCTTGGGTGACAATGCTCTCATCAGAATGATGGCATATGAAGAATTCTCACTGCATTTACTATTTTCCATAACATCTGATGTATCAGCTAGGCCTGCACCCACTTGCTGTAAGGAACCCGAGACACAGAACAAATACAGCCATCCTAGCTAGTGAGGAGTTTGAACCCTGGCTGTTTGGATTATTATTTAGATTCAGAAATTGATAGAATGGCCACATGTGAAATGATTTACACAGAGTAATTCATTGATTTATGAGGAGAAATTCAAGGAAATAAAGTTATATTTTATTATGTTTGAATTGATTACATGGAGAGCTAATTTTGTGCCATTTTCCTTTCCTTTCTTTTTTTTTTTCAAGGCTGAGGACTGAACTTGGGGCCTCCCACGTGCTAGGCAAGCGCTGTGCCACTGAGCTAAATCCCCAACCCTGCCATTTTTCTTTATAATGTTTACTTTGTGCCTTTAAAGAAGAAAAACTAAGATTAAGAACTGACCAGGTAAAATAACCATAATGGTAAAATCTCTAGAAATAAGGGAAGTCTATCTTTATGTGAGAATATATATGTCTACATTCAGAAATATGATATTTTAGCTATATGTAAACTGAAAAGCACTATGGATTTGAAGTACATATTTTTTACCAAATCTGCTGCTAGTTATAGTGCTTTCATCAGCATTACACACAATGACTAAGCAGGACATGCAATTTGTAAACACAAGAGTAAGAAACTATAGTTTAAGAAAAATAAGAACTTCCTGGACTAGGTCTAGGAATATGAGAACCAATGATATATTTGTCACATTGATTGCTGAAATGTTAAAATTCTCATGAGAGAAAGGATCTGTAGCCAAACCTGAATTTGGCTATTAATGAAAAGAAGGATGCTAACTCCCTCATTTTATTTGAATTAGTAGTCATTATTTTTACACAATCACTAGAATGAGGAGGAGAGAACATTGTTATTTGGGGAATCTTACTTCTTTAATAATATAAAAGAGAATGGTAAAAATAAGGCCAGAACATCTCAAGTTTCATTAAAATAGTAAACCTGGGGCTGGAGCGGTGGCTCAGTGGTTATAGTGCTTGCCCGGCACGCGCAAGTACACAGGTTCAAACCCCAGCACCCATGTACATAAGTAAGCATCAGAGCAACAAAAGCCATGTGAAAAACTCAGTAAATTTGATTCTGTATCTCTCTCTCTCTCTCTCTCTCTCTCTCATTGTCCTTCTCTCTTAAAAAAAAAACAGAAAAATAGTAAACCTGGAGTCTGCCATTTTTTTTGATGTAAGACCCAAATATTCTGATTCCATGGAGTCTCCAATAGTTACTATAATATTCTATTTTAGCAGTGATTGCTCTATTTATTTCTTGGGTGGTGAGGACCTTAGAAATTGTTTTAGAGAATGCAAGCAAATTGCCAATGATTTAGTCATTCACTCAACAGTTACCCGAGTACCTATTTCATGTCACATTCTCTTCTGGGCCCTAAGTATACAAAAGTGAAGAAGAGGAGGGGAAATGTTTTCTGGAGGAAGTTCACAGACCAGTGCTTGTGTTTTAACTATCGGCTAAGGTGGCTCCTCTCCTACCACATTCAAATATTTGGCACATGTGCTTAACCTCATTACTTGATGTGACACTTCTTGGTTATTTCTACTGTGGTAGTTACACACTATGGAAATTAAGTAAAGAAATCAAAATTGAAACAATAATTTGGCCATCACAATTATCACATTGAGTTAGCACTTCAAAGTATGTCTCTTTATTTTCTTCAATTTTATGATACATATCTGAGGATAGTCAAGGATGGAATAAAGTAATGATAAAATCATGATGCTACAAAGTAAGATATGCAGAAACAGATGTCATAGAGAAAGCCCAAAAATCTTATATACATTGATGAAAATCTGTGAGAGGCCTTCTCTGTTCTCACTGACTCAACGATTTTGCCACATACCATGCTACACAGAGTAAGTATGACACCATACCTATGTACAGTGTTATAAGCTTCTTTTAAAAATTATAGCATGTCTGTATTGTCAGGTTTAAGTTTTAAGAAACAAGATGAACCTACCTATTTAAAACATAAATGATTATAGGTTTTTACAATATCAATAGAAGGGATGGAATATTGGGGTGCCTCAACAAGCACTCCCTCAAAAGCACTACAGAAATGGCTTTGGTGGGGAGCTGGTCCAACAGCATTGATGAGAATCCGGAGCTTCCCTGGAACTGCTGACTTTTAGGTAGATAATACTAAGGAGTTGTGATCACAAGACATGGGGGCATCTGTGTCCTGAACTGCCTCTCGAAAGTCACAGAACTAACGACCGACACCAAAATACTGTTTCAAAACACCAGTGACTCCAGATCTTGCTTTACCACAGAAAACCCAAAATCAAAAAAGGTGCAAACGCATTCTGATCTTCCCAATCATTTCCAAATATACCTGAATGGCAAATCCACTTCACATTCATAACCTCAGTCTCTATGTGTCTATGACTATGGAATGTTCTCTAGGCCAAATCTGAAGCAAATGTCCAGTACCAATTAGTCCTGTCCTCAATAATGCCATTTTGAAAAAGCAATTTGGTGAAAATCTTTGTTATCATAATATTGTTTAACACAAATGGCAGAAGAAAAAATTCCTGAGATTATTTAGTGTATAAGCTGATTAATAAGCCTTCTATTTAGAACTTATTGTACCCAGCAGGTAAGTATTTTCTGAAATTTTTAGTTAAATGCATCCAAATATTGTTTAAATTATTGATTTAAATGACGTAGTCTACTCTTTGACTGCATTTAATTGCTTTTAAGACATGTTATTAGCATAAATAAAATTTCAATTAAAATAATGCTGTGTAAAAGTGCAAATTTACACATGTGCATGTATATATGCTATGCATCTTTTATAAAATGAAACAAAAAACCCAACATACATAAAGGGAGAAATGAACTAAACAGACATATTTTAAAAGAAGAAATGAAATGGATAACAAATATATGAAGAAGTGTTCAACATCTTTAACTATCATGGAAATGCAAATCAAAACTACATCGAAAGTACTGGAACGGTGGCTCAGGGGTTGCTGCACTTCCCCAGCATGTGCAAGAATGTAAGTTGGAACCCAGCACCACGTGCAGAATGAGGTGGTCGAATAACAGAAGTCAAATGAAAACTAACTAAAATCGATTCTCTCATTTTCTCTCTCGCACTGTACCTTTCAAAAAGCAAAAACCAAAACCAAAACTTACACTGACATTTCATCTCACTCAAGTCAGGGTGGCAATTATCAATGCAAATAATAAATGTTGAAGAGGATGTGGGGACCCATAAATTGTTGGTGGAACTGCGAATTAGTATAACTAATCAGGAAAATAATACGAAGTGTCCTCAAAAAACTAGGAATGAACTATGAAATGATCCATCTATTCCACTCCTTGATATATATTCAAAAAATCTAAAATTTAGCATACCATAGGCATACGGCAGCATTAATGTTTATAGCAACATCATTCACAATAATCAAGTTGTAGAACCAACCTAGGTGTCTGTCAGCAAATGAATAGATAACCAAAATGTATATA
Source organism: Aplodontia rufa (assembly GCA_004027875.1). Classification (NCBI taxonomy): domain Eukaryota; kingdom Metazoa; phylum Chordata; class Mammalia; order Rodentia; family Aplodontiidae; genus Aplodontia; species Aplodontia rufa. The sequence goes on from PVKS010002443.1 coordinate 109,378, forward strand.
CGCAATGGTATTTTACTCAGCCAGGAAGAATGAAATTGTGACATTTGCTGGTAAATCAATAAAAAAAGGTGAACATCATGCTAAGTGAAATAAGTCAGTCTCAAAAAGTCAAGGGTCAGATGTTTTCTCTCATATACAGAATCTACACCAAAATAAAGGAGAGAGAACGAATGTGGAGGGTTCCATGAAAATAGAAGAAAGAGAGGGAGAATGGACAGGAAAAGGGAGAAATGATAGAATCAATTGGACCAAATTTTTATATGCACATACATGAATATATCAGAAAGAATTTCATCTTTAAGTATGTACATAATACACTAATTTAAAACAAAAGCTATAAATAGAAGAAAGGTCATCAATAGTGTACAAGGAAGGAAAGAGGGGGAGGTAAGGAAGAAGTACCAGGGACTGAAATGGAGCAAATTATATTCCATACTTGCATAATTACATTAAAATAAACTCTAATATTATGCATAATTATAATGCACTAATAAAAATGCTTAGTAAAAAAATGATATAAGAATCAAGATCAGTTCAGTTTAATACACTTAGACCAAAAACATCATGAGGAATAAAAATGGGTAGAAAATATAGATTTGAGATGTACAGGCCTGTGAGTATGATAAGCAAATGAAATTTTCTAAAATAAAAATTATTGTTACAAATATTTAAATAAATTGAATGATGTTAATATATAGTTGATATTTCTTTCTTTCATTAATTTTTGGCTAATGAATTAATAATAAAATAAGTTTAATGTGATAGTATACATTCCAGTTTTACTAATCAAGATTTGGAGCTGATATAACTTTTGTAGTACTTCATATACATTTGCCATTTAATGGTATAAATGTCCAATTTTCTGATGTGGCTACCCACTTTTGGATTTGGTATGAAGCCAAGTTCAAGAATAAATATTTTCTATATAATGCAGTTTACACTATCCTCTCAACACCCACTAAACCTTCTCTCCAACATTTATCTCTTCTCCATTCATAATCAAGGATTTCTGCATAAGTCAGCCACCTGGGACTACTATAGACAACCAATCAGACCCCAAATCAAGGTGAGCACTTCTAAGTATGGATGGTAAGTTTTATTTATATATATATAGTAGTCTTCATTGCAACTCTCTCACATTTTATGCAACATGTCCCAACATATTTGATGTTATAAATCTATTTATCTTAGCACATGTCAGGGGATACCCCTTCTAAGAAACATTTCCGGCATTTTTTTCTCTCTAGTTACTACTTTCATTTAATAAATATGCTTCATTTTCCTACTTGTATTCATGCAGAGCTTCTCAACATTGTCTTTGTGGTAAGAATATAAACATAAATTCATGTATTTACGTCAACAGCAAACCCATTGTGAAACAAGTGCACTGTATATGGGCATCCATTCCAGAGTGGAATTTGACGCCCCCTCCTTACATTGAAGAATATCAATCTATTTGCATGAGGCTCATTACTTTCGTACAGATCAGTAGCAAGGGACAATAGCTGCCCAAGACAAGCTACCCACTCTAGGCTCAGGAAAGCTGACAAGGAGGGATGGAGTCTTTTAGTGTGTGACCCACATTGCACTGCAGCTGAGGGACACAAAAGGACTCCACTAGAGCTATTTTACCAAGGGACCACTTTATGAAATAGCAGGACTTCCTGCTATCAGAAGGATGGAACAGAACTTGAGCTGTTCCGCTCACTTCCTAGTTATGGTGGGATACTGTGTTTCTAGCACTACCAGTTAGAGAACTGGAAGTGAAGCAGGGAAGAAGGCCGGGATGGTCAAGACTACCTGGGGACTTGTCCTGCACTGGATGATTACCTAGGTGTGTGCTTATGTTCATACAAGTGGTAGTGATTAAGGTTTCAAGCTATGTTGTGATTTTTTATATGAAAAAATGAATAATAAATTAAGAGTTTAGGTATTGAACCCATATGTTTTGTAAATCACTTAGTTAAAGATCTGTTGTTTCCCTACATATGAAGAAATGCAAAAAAGCATATATTTGCTATTAATATGATTTGATCAAAGATAATATATATTATGTATATAATAATATAATATATTACAAAATTATATACATAAACATGAGTTTAGACACATACACATGGGTGCATCCATTTAAAGTACATAATATATAAATCTGCCTGGAAAAGCATTTTGAGAAATTCTTTATAACTTTGGAAATATATAAATTTGAGTTTTATTAATACTTTTATTTTTAAAAAAGATTGATTTATAGATTAAACAAAAAACTTCCAAAATATTTCTCAATATTGCAGTTAAAGCATCATTAGATTCTTAAAGTCATTTAGTTGCATTTATTATACATTTTTGTTGAAAATAGTTCTTATTATATTGCTGAAAATTGTATTATGCTTTGTAAAATGTAGCTCACAATTTTGTTCATATATCACAGGGGTAAATATTATACATTTTCATTGAAGAGAATCTATGTAGTATGCCCGATAAATATTGGGTTGAAACATTACGGAATCATCTAGGGCTGGAGTGATGACTCAGAGTTAGGGTGCTTGATTGGCATGCACAAGGATCCTGTTTTATCCCCAGCACCACATATACAACTAAGTGTTGGAAAAACTAAAATCAGATGAATAAATAAAAGTTGATTCTTTCTCTCTCTCTCTCTCTCTCTCTTTAAAAAAAGAAATATTACAAAATCATTTAAAAGGAATATTAAGACTATATCTATAAAGAATACTAGCAATGGAATATCTTTATTGAATCAAAATATAATAACCATTTTTTCAAACTCAAAAAGAAATGAGATAAAGAAAAAACAAAAAACCCTGTATTTTTAGCTTATCCTTGAGTACCATGATGCAGTGTTATTAACAGTTTAGTAGACTTTTTCTAGTCATAAAAATAAACAATGAAAACACACACACACACTCGTTTTTCACTTTTACACTGGCACTATTTTAGATTTTCAGAATATATTTCACAGCCACAGGGAAAATACTGGCCCAAAGAAAATGGGTTGTCTCCTTGTTAGCAGTAATGTTCTGTGTCTTTGATGAACAAAATTGAAAATATATTTAACATTTAATTTTTATGTAGAATAAAAGCAAGTTTAGTGTATATATCAAATTCATGATTTCATCATTATGATTTAAAGTTTCACAATTATTTCTTGAATAAATTTTAAACTATTTGGAATGACTAACGTTTTAACTAGTGAAAAATCTCTCTTCATAAAGCTAGTGATTTTATCTCGTGGAAAGGCAATACTGAGTCTGTAGAACAATTGAATATTATATATGTGTATATAGTGTTATTCTCAAGAAATGTAATGAGTCATAAAATGTCTCACTCCACATATTAAATTGAATGATCACTCATGAAAAATATGTCCAGTTGATTGATATTTTACATAAACTGTAATTGAAAGTATGAAGTATAAGGTATTATAAAACTATTATTTTAAGTATGAAGGTTAATAAGAGTGCAATCCTCCTGTTTGCTACAAAATTCATGTTATAACTTTTGTTATAAATATGCTTTCTAATACCACTGAAGATCATTGTACAAAATATAGATAAAATAAATATGTATTACACATACGGTAGTTAAAAAATTCTTATTAAATCTAAATATTGTTCTCCACAATATAAATTTTGAAAGTTTGTGGCTTTTAAAAACTTAAATTTTCTTAACCATTATATGTCTCAAAATGTAATTTTTCAGTTTGTAAAAGTAATTATGTATAGTAGAGTTTTAAATGGAGAAATTTATGGTATATTAAAATAATGCAATCCCAACAATAAGCATAAATATTATGAAATCTCATATAATTACCCATATTTAAACATTAAATAAATATACACATATGTATTCACACATATATACTATTATCATTTCATATATACACTGTGCCATATTTAAGAAGCTAATTTTTACTCTATGTAGAAATGCTTTTATTTTAGTAGAGTTGTGATGAATATGTTTATGCTCATGACTTTGCCTTTCCACATGGCATTTTTTATTATAAGTAAAATAAGTTTAAATTAAAAGTACAGAGGCTGAAAGAATTAAAGGCATACTTTTTATTATGTATCACAAATTAGGACAGATGTGTATGTATATATACATGTACACTTTAAGAAGATTTGCAGAACATCAAGTAATATAGGTACTACAATTATAGTTTATTTTGTAATTAGAGTATGCTCTATTTCTAATGGAAGAGTTTGTGTCTTCACACTACTGAATCCCAAGGTATGTCAAAATGCCAGAAATATAATAGGGACGCATTAAATGTTTGCCGAGATTAAGTCTAATCTCTTACAATGTCAGGAATTACCTCTTAAAGACTTTCTGCTTGCTTCATGTAGTACATGACTAAATACTGAAGGCAATCGATCGCTATTCATTCTCTTGATAAAATGAGGTTTGGGGAGTTATCACTTTCATTTTTGTAATAGGAAAATAATTTATTTCAATTTAATGCTTTTTCTTCTACCAACATAAAGGAGCATTTCCCTTATTTTTTCATTAAATATTATCTCAAATATTAAGCATTTTGAATTGAGTAACCAAATTAAATTAAAGAATGCTTAAGACTCCACAGAATGCATTAAAATGTACCTTTAATAAAACAATGGCTACAGTCAACAGGAGAGAGTAAAGAAATTTAGGAAAGGGTAAAAATCTCCAAGCATAGTCCCAGAGTCATAAAACTGATAAACAACTCAACTTTGTCTTTTGAACAATTAAAAACTGAAATATGTGTCTTATATATTCGTTTCAGGGGAACCAAGGTAGAACTTTGCTGAGGAGCATTTTATAGCAATTGGTTATGATGCTGACAGCCAGACTGTGTAACTTGCTAAATAAAGTACAAGCCATCAGTCTACACCTTTGTAAAAAAAAACGGAGACATTCTGGTAGAGTAGTTTAAAGTAAATTTCTAACATTAAACAGAAATTTAAAAATCCTTGGCTAGCACATCCCTTTCTCAGCTCAACACAGTGACTCTCAGACTACCAGGTGCTCCCAGACCTTGGAGAAACATGACCCAAACCTCTAGAGCACACATGTAGTATACTACAAACATAATTGTTATACAGTACAATCTGATTATACCATTCCTTAAATTTATGTTGACACATGAAACAATTGATGGTAGGTAAAAATTTAAGAAAGTTTGTGATTAAAATATTAGCATAATTTCTGGTTAGGTCAGATTGCTTTACGGTTTATTTCTGGAATGAGCTCAAAGATTCATGGAGAAGGGTTGATTCCCAATGAAGCACTTTTCGGAGGTGGGGTATTGGGATGTGATTGCATCTTATAAGCTGATGCCTCCTCAGTGGATTAATTCATCACGGCTGAATGGAAAATGGCTAGGTGGTGGACATTGGAGGAGGGAGTGCCTGCCTGGAGGAAGTAGGTCACTGGTCACTGAGGGTGGGCTCTTGAATGGATTTTCTTCCCTGTACCCTCCCCTTTCCTCTGTTTCCTGGCTGTCATGAGGTAGGAAGTTTTTCTTCAGTCTGCCCTTCAGTAAAAATGTTCTTCATCACCCCAAACCCAAAGCAATAGAGCCCATGGCCATGGACTGAAATCTTTGAAACCATGAGGCAAAATAATTTTTTCCTCCTTTAAGGTGTTTATGTCAGGTGTTTTTTTCAAAGTGACAAAAAGTCAAGTAACAAACATTGGATATGAAAACTGAAATGATGGCCACGGCTAGACTTCCTACACTGGAAAGACCACCCAGAAAGGAAGTTAAGGCCAGTGAAGTAGTCCTGTTTATCCAGACAATCCTTATAACCTCACTGTGCCCCAGCATTAAGTACAGGAGAGGATGGGCTGCCACACCTGCCTGAGAAGCCGAGCTTGTCCCTTCTTCTGAACACATAACTACAGTGCAAACCAATCATTTCACATTTCAAATTTCAGCCACCGACTCTCTGTTCTTTCTCCCAGTCTTATTCATTTCAGGGGAACCTGAAGGATGAAGTCATCCTTCATTACATAGGAAGGAGAAATTTACCTTCAGAGAAAATTCTGCAGAGAACAGTTTACTCTAGCTAATTTAGAAGCAAGCTGCTTCAAAAATGCAAAACCAAATTTTAAAAAATGACTATCATTGATTTCTCTGTTGTGCTATTTTAAACTACTGGAAGAAAATTTAATTAAAATGCTTGAATGCTGTTTCTGTTAAAATACTAGATCAAATTTTTCATGCTGATTTTTCTTATCTACCATAAAAATTCTTTCAAAATTTGAGAGGGTATTTTTTCTTTCTATTTACATAAATTTCTCAATTATATGTGCTCTTAAAAATCAATGTAAAATATATTATACTTTCATGTAAACTATAATTTAGATTAAAATTAGTTTGTATGTTCAATTAGAATAACCCTGGTATTTATATCAATGTCTCAAATAATCTTCTGTTATACTACCATGATATGTTCTGCAAGCATTCTCTAGCTTTATTAATGGAGTAAAATCTTCATAAGCAAAAATTGTTTTATGCACAGTCTTTAATCATCAGATTTAAATAATACATGCAAATTTGCACATTATCCTATAGTAAAAGTGGGCTGAGGTCTACCAATTCTGTAACTCATAGTTTAATCTGCTATATGATTTTGGGTCTCTTTCTTATTACTATCAAATAAAGCTCTATTCATTAGAAGCATGGGAGAGATCATGGTCATTTCAAAGTATTAGAAATGTTCCTTCTCCATTAAGAAACCTAGAACAGCCAAAGCACTGCTAAGAAAAAAATGAGATTGGAGGGATAACAATACCTGACCTGAAAGTGTACTATAGAACTTTAGAAACAAAACAGCATGGTATTGGTATCATACAGGCAGGAAGACCAATGGAAGAGAATAGAGGACACTGAGACTAATCACAAACTTTAACCGTCTGATATTTGACAAAGGGAGCAAAAATATAGCTTGGAGAAAAGACAGCCTGCTCAACAAATGGTGCTGGACACATTGGACAGCCATATGCAGACAACTGAAGCTAGATCCTTATCTGGCACCCTGCACAAAAATCAAATCAAAATGTATCAAAGAACTAGAAATTAAACTAGCAACCATACAACTCTTAGCAGAAAATATAGGATCAACGCTCCATCACAAGGGTGTAGGCTCCTTCTTCTTAAAAATACTACTGTAGCACAAGAACTAAAATCAAGAATTTATGAGTGGGATGCTATAAAACTGAAAAGCTTCTGCTCAGCTAAGGAATTCCTCAAGAGTGTCAAGATGGAAACTACAGAATGGGAAAAAAAAACCATTGCCTGCTAACTCTCTAACAGGGGGCTAATATCCAGAATATACAAAGAACTCTAACAACTTAACACCAAAAATACAATCACTCCAATCAATAAATGGGCTATTGAACTAAACAGAATCTTCTCAACTAACGAAGTTCAAAAATCCAAAAAATACATGAGAAAGTTCTACATCACTAGCAATACGAGAAATGCAAATCAAAACTGCACTGAAATTCCACCTCACCCCAGTCAGAATGGTGATAGTGAAGAATACAAAATAACAGATACCGAAGGGGTTGTTGGGAGAAAGGAACACTAACTCACTGTTGGTGGGATTGTAAACTGGTACAGTCAACAACTAGGGATGGAACCACCTTATGATGCAGCTATCCCACTCTTGGGTAACTTCCCAAAAGATCTAGAATCTGTTTATTACAGAGATACCGCTACATCAATGTTTACAGAAGTTAATTTACAATGGCAAAATTATGGAAACCACCTAGATGCCCCTCACTGGATGAGTGGATCCAAAAGATGTGGTATATAAATACATACGCACGTGCACGCGCGCGCACACACACACACACACACATATACATACGATGCAGTTCTACTCAGCTATTATAAAGAAAAATGTCATGGCTTTTACAGATAAAATGGATGGAAATGGGAAAAAAAATCATGCTGAGTGAAACAAGCCAAACTCAAAGTTAAAGGTTGAATGTTTTCTCTCATATGTGGAAGCTAGAGTAAAACTTAAGATAGGATGAGATTCAAGTTTATATAATAGACTTACCAAATCTGAAGTCACACAAAAGCTGTGGGGGCTATAGTTATAAAGGGGTAGGGTGGGAGAAAGGGTTAGAAGAGAAGGAGGGAAAATGGGGATGGTCAATACTGTAGAGTACACTGGACTCCCTTGTAAACCCCAAATGCACCCAGGCAGGTGTATAAATCTAGTAACTTTAATATTTAAATTACATGTATATGCTCGTTGATTTCTATAACTTGGGGGAACTGCAGAGGAATAGAGGAATCATGAGATTGGGGAGCAGAGGAAGGGGGGAATATTGGACAATGATGGGTTTAAAGCAACTCTGCCCATAGGTATTCATGTATGAAGGTGAACCAATGAATTCCTTCATTATGTAAGTCAATGCTGAACCACTAAAATCAATCCATAAATAAAGAACTTGTAAATTCCTTAAAAAAAAAAAGAAATGTTCCCTCTCAATTTTCAATAGTTAGTGGAAATAGTTAATTTCTTCCCCTACCATAATGATTACTTGTTGATTCTAAAGGCAAACTGGTAAAAGTTACCTTAATAGATAGCATCATATTTACCTCTGCTGAGGAAACCAAAATGATGTGTCCACCATCATATATTTAGTAGTAGAGTTAGTAAACATTTAGCTCAAAAGCTTGCCTCATTGTTGTGCTTTGGATATGAGCTGCCCCTCAAAAATTCCTGCATTAATAGAGAAATGTTCAAAATTGAAATGATTATATCCTAAGAGTCATAACATATTCAGGAGATAAACCATTTGTGCTAATTGTTTTAGCATGCTACTGTTCTGGGTGGTAGCTCTAGACAGGTGGACCATGGCTAGAGGAGTTGGTCCCTCGGGGTGTGCCCTTGCGGACTGTATACTTTGTCCCTGCATCTTATGCCCTCTGT